>PVIR01032509.1:0-18594 GCA_004026965.1 Petromus typicus
GAACCCGGGCCCTTGCGCTTGCAAGACAGGCGCCGGAACCACTGAGCTAACTCCCCGGCCCTGTTTGTTTGTTTTTTGAGACAGGGTCTCACTTTGTAGTTCAGGCTGGCCCTGAGCTCAGCCTCAAACTCACATCACAGCAATCCTCCTGCCTCTGCCTCCTGAGTGCATGAGCCACCACACCTGGCACTGTGGTATGTGGTACTGATTGCTGCTGGTTGTGAGTCTCCACACCCAGTATTGTATGTAGTTACCAGGGATCGAACCCGGGTCCTTGCTCTTGTAAGACAGGCACCGGAACCACTGAGCTAAATCCCTGGCCCAGTTTTAATTAATTTAAATTGAAATAGCTACATATGATTAGCAACTACCATATTAGTCAGTGTCACTCTGGAAAATTTTTTTATAAAACTCAGTACACTTATGCATATTTATGCGTCAAAATTGAAATCACTTTTATCTTTTTGGCATACAGGAAACTTTGGTGATGTCTTGCCTAAATCTGTGAGTTCTCTGACCTCTCTTTTAGACTCTTTATATACATGGTGTGTTTTTGGTTTTTTGGTGATGGTTATGCTCTTACTGAGCTGCATACCCAGTCCTTTTTATTTTGAGGCAGGGTCTCATTTTGTAGTTCAGGCTGGTTCTGAACTCAGCCTTGAACTCATAGCAGTCCTCCTGCCTCTGCCTTCCAAGTGCTGGGATTACAGGCATGAGTCACCACACCTGGCATTGTAGTGCGCTGGTAACTTGATGGGCGGTGAGTTACCACACCTGCCATTGTTGTCTGTGGTTAGCAGGAATCGAATTTAGGACATTGTGCTTGTTAGGCAGGCACTGGAACCACTGAGCTAAATCTCTGGCCCATACCCAGTCCTTTGTGAGACAGGGTCTCACTAGATTCCCCAGATTGGGTTCCAACTTGCAATCCTTCTGTCTCAGCCTTCCTAAGAAGCTTCAATTATAGGCATCCACACCTGGCTTGAACTTTTGATGTAGAATTTTTTAATACTCCGTCTTTCTTCCTCCCTTTGTAATCAGTTTGTGAAGCACTTTATGCTTTCTGGGATAATTTGTTTAAAATTAATCAGTCACATAAACAGAAATTTTAGAGCATCTCACTGAGTACCCAAGAAAGACATATTTGCTAAATGGATGAGTAGCATGAAAGTGGTTAATATTAACATAGTTTAGGCAGGTTCAAGCCCAGGATGGCCAATTTAGTAACTTAGTGAGACACTGTCTCAAAATGGAAACTGAAGAAGAACTAGGGATGTAGCAGGTGAAAAGGTCTAAGGTTCAATCCTTTGTACAATAAAAATAAACAACCGTAGTTGAGGGAAATGCTGCCTTGTTTATTTCAGGGAAGAGCTTTTAGGAACTAAGTAGTTGGGTTTGGTCTGGCCTTAAGCAGCAGTCTTATCTCAGGCCCATTAATTAATTCACAGCTATAAAAAGGTACATGGTAGTAAGATAAAATTGCACTGAGGGGTTGGAATGGATTTGGTGCAGTTTTAGGCTTCAAGTTAAGTTTGAGTTTCATTACATTGAAATTGAGGGTTGAAATATGTATTAAAGCTATGAGATATACTTATAACATGGTGGCAGTGAAAAGACTTTGGTGATTTGAGTCAATTTTGTGTAAATGTGAATATAAAATCTCATAAAGGACCAGTATGAGAAATGCTAACTGATCTTTATGTGTGTGATGCTAGTCAGTATTTAGTTATAAGAAATTTGAGTCCCATACAAAAAAGCACATTGATATTTGCTCCTTTTAGATCCTAAAGGTGAGTAAAATTGTTGATCCACGCATCTTAAAGGCTCACATTTAACATAAGTAATGAACAGTCCTTATTTCAGTTGTCAAAATGAACTAGAATAACTCTTCACTGATTCTTGCAGACAAATGAACACTTGTTTCATTGGCTTCCCTTTTAAATGCAATTTATCTTATGGTTTATCCCATGTCATCCTAGGATGAGAAAATGTCAGAATCTACAATGGATGCCTTCCAAAGCCTACCTTCAAAAGCAAGCTAAAGGTAACGTTGTAAGAACGTTTTCCCCCAAATACTTCTTGCTTTCATGTCATAGCTACTTATATTCAGTATAAAGAGAGTAGAAGGGTGTTTTTTCTTGTAAAATACTACTTTTTCCAGGCTGGGGATTTAGCTGAGTGGTTCCAGCATTTGCCTGGCAAGCGCAAGGTCCTGAGTTTGATTCCTGGTAGCCACATATCACAGTGCCAGGTGTGATGACTCACGCCTATAAACCCAGCCCTTGCAAGGCGGAGGCAGGAAGATTGCTGTAAGTTCAAGGCTCATCTGGGCTATGTAGTGAGTTCAGAGCTAGCCTGAACTACAAAGCAAGACCCTGTCTCAAAAAAAAAAAACACCAAACAAAACAAAACTACTTTTTCATGAGGAAGTGGTGGTTATTGAAGGTAGGTGGTAGATACATAGGAGCTCATTTGACTCATCCTTGTATTTTGGAATATATTTGAAAATTTCCATAATAAAAATTTTTCAAAATGTCATATAAAAATAATAATTCATCCCATTTCCTAGAACAATGAAAGTGGACCTGTGTGTTAACTTTTCTCATTGCCAGAAAATGAGAACAAGATTATGCTACATCTCTATAGGTCCATTTAACTAAAATTTGTCTCACTTATAGACGATCTTTTTTTGTTCCTCAGCTGTGAAAAAGAAAGAGAAAAAGTCAAAGACCAGTGAAAAGAAAGAGAGCACTATTACGAAGAATGTGGTAGACTCTAGTCAGAAACCTCCTCCAGTGAGAGAAGATCCTGTCCCAAAGAAGAGTAGTAGTGAACCTCCACCAAGAAAGTCAGTGGAAGAGAAGAGCGAAGAAGGGAGTACTTCTGCCCCTGTGTCTGAATCCAAACAAGTTGCCACTCCAACTTCCAGAAAGTCCAGCAAGCAGGTCTCACAACCTGTACCTGTTGTCCCCCCTCAGCCACCTACCACAGGACCACCTCGAAAAGAAGTTCCCAAGACCACACCAAGTGAGCCCAAGAAAAAGCAGCCACCACCCCCAGAGTCAGGTAATCGAAAAAAGCAGGAAGGGTGGATGAACACAGAGGCTAGGAAAGAAGCCCTCGTGTCTGAATCCTAATCTGGAAAACTGAAATGCTCAAGTCTTCAAGAAAATTAACTCTTTTAACTACTATATAATAAAAAAGAGACAGAAGCAAAAAAAAAAAAAAAAAAAAAGTGAGGTTATAGATATTGCCTTAATTTCCTGTTTGAAGCCTATTTTATTTTTTGGTTTTTTTTTTTAAGCTTCTCTTTTATTGGTCAACCCAGCCTAATAGTCATTGCTAACATCTGACTACAATCTGTTTTAAATTCTTTAGGTCCAGAACAAAATAAGCAGAAAAAAGTGACTCCTCGTCCAAGTATCCCTGTAAAACAAAAACCAAAAGAAAAGGTGAGGAGGGCCTTTATTTCTCTGCCATTTCCCATAGATGTGTACTGTTAGTAGGTAAAAGCTTCCTCCTTGACATTGGAAGGATTGAGTGAAACTGCTTTTCTGTCTCTGTGTAGATGGCAAGAGATTTCTTGAACTAACTCTTACAACTATTTTTCTCCTTATAATGCTGGGGATAGAGCCCATGGCCTCATATATGCTAAGCAAGTACTCTGCCCTGGACCTATACCTCAGCCCTTTTGAATTAATTTAAGAATTAACTGTGTCCTTTTTTTTGGTCTGTCCTGTTTTGCTTTCTCCTTCTTTATATCCCTACGTGATATAGCCTAGGAACCTGTTTATTGTGGGTTTTTTGGTAATTTTCTCAACATACTTTTAACAGTATTTGTTTATTAAAAATCATCCTTAGTTTGATTTATTATAGAGAGGATTTAAAAGTTCTCTGAAGACTACTTTTGTTTCTAAAGATATTTATGTTAGAAACATATGTTCCAGATCTGTTAATAAAATTTGACATTTGCATTATCATCTGTTGTAACAGCAAAGGGTATGTTTTTATTTTTTTAATTAAAAATGTTTTTTTGAGACAGGGTCTCACTTTGTAGTTTAGGCTGGCCCTGAGCTCAGCCTCAAACTCACAGCAGTCCTTCTGCCTCTCCCTCCCGAATCCTGGGATTATAGGCAAGAGCTACCACGCCTGGCATTGTGGTATGTGGTACTGATTCCTAGTAGGCATGAGTTATCACATCCAGTGTTGTTGTGTGTGGTTACCAGGATTGAACACGGGCCCTTCTGCTTGTAAGGCAGATGCCAGCCAGAACCACTGAGCTAAATCCCTAGCCCCAAACAAATTTTTTGTTTGTTTTTTTTGAGACAACATATAACTATATTTTAGGCTGGCCTCGAACTTGTGGCAATCCTCCTGCCTCACTGAGCCTCCTGTGTGCTGAGTGTATTACAGTGGTTTTGTTTGTTTCCACAGGAAAAACCACCACCAGTCAGTAAGCCTGAGAATGCAGGCACTTTGAACATTCTCAGCACTCTCTCCAATGGCAATAGCTCTAAGCAAAAAATCCCAGCAGATGGAGTCCACAGGATCAGGGTAGACTTTAAGGTAATAAATCTTTAATTATCATGGAGTTTATTGAATGTCCTGGACTTTAAATAAAGGAAATGGTACTACTAAAGATGTCAAAATGGAAGAAATCATCACCAACTAGAGGGATAAATAAGAACTGTAGTTATTAGCAGGTAAATTCAATGTTGTGAGAGATCTAGTCAATGTCTTACTGTAACGTCATTGTTAGTAAACAAAAGGAAGACACAGCCATTGAAACACCCTTCATGCGATGTCCTGAATATTGTGTGAGAAAATTACTTCACTCAGGCATAAGCAAACAAAGATAGTTGCCTGAATTAATAAAATGAAGGAAATTCAGTCCTAGGATATCTTTGCTGTATATTTAGTAAGAATTGAAATGATAGATGAGCTTTTTGATAGTTTACGCCTAAGTTTAAAAATGTTTAAACTAGTAGTTAATTTTGTATTCATTGAAATGAAGTACTCTTGATAATCTGCAGTCATTATAATTTTATTCTTTTCATCTTTGTCACTGTAAAACTTTCATAAGTGATCTCAGTGTCTCTCTCTCTACTCCAACAGGAGGATTGTGAAGCAGAAAATGTGTGGGAGATGGGAGGCTTAGGAATCTTGACCTCTGTTCCTATAACACCCAGGGTGGTTTGCTTTCTGTGTGCCAGTAGTGGGCACGTGGAGGTAAGGTATCCTTTGTTTTTGTATCCTAGGAAGTGTAACTGTGAATTATTTTGCTGTAGAAGAAAGAAATATAAATGTTCTCTTGTACTGGCATTTGGCAGCAGGTACTGTTTACCTGTTTAAGTGAGCTAGTGAGATATTTGAAATGTTTAAAAAAGTTTGGGAAAGAGTCTACTTTTTAGAGTAGTGAATCATCTCATCTTTTAAGTGCACTCTTTAGTAGAGTTCTGATTTTTCTGCTAAATGTTCAAACATGGGGAAAATTACAAGTGTTCTATAGAGAGAAAATTAATAGTTGTTTTATATTGACAATTACAATTGACCCTCAAATTATGACTGGCCTGACATAAGAACAGCTTGGGTTAATTAGGTTAATGGAGGATTCATCTGCCTCTTCTTTTTTTTGAGACAGGGTCTCACTTTGTAGTTCAGGCTAGCCCTGAGCTCAGCCTCAGACTCACATCACAGTAATGCTTCTGCCTCTGCCTCCCGAATGCTGGGATTACAGGCGTGAGCTACCATGCCCGGCACTGTGGTATGTGATACTGGTTGTGAGTCTCCACACCCAGTATTTTATGTGGTTACTGGGGAATTGAACCCGGGCCTTTGCGCTTGCAAGACAGGCGCGGGAACTACTGAGCTAACTCCCCGGCCCCAATCTGCCTCTTCTTATCTTGTTTACCTGGTAAACATCTAGAGCTCAGCTGGTTTTTTTTGTTTGTTTGTTTGGGGTTTTTTTGTTTGCTTTTTGAGACAGGGTCTCACTTTGTAGTTCAGGCTAGCCCTGAGCTCAGCCTCAAACTCACATCACAGCAATCCTCCTGCCTGTGCCTCCCTAGTGCTGGGATTACAGGCCTGAGCCACCACGCCCGGCACTGTGGTATGTGGTACTGATTGTTACTGGGGTGAGTCTCCACACCCAGTATTGTTATGTGGTTACTGGGGATCGAACTGAGGTCCTTGTGCTTGCAAGGCAGGCGCCGGAACCTCTGAGCTATATCCCCGGCCCCTTGTATTGCTATGACTAATGCATGATGAATTCTCCCTTCAAAGTTTAAAATGTTTTATGTTCATATGACTTCAGATTTACAGAAAAAGCATAAAACTATGAAGAATCCCATCTATCCTTCACTCAGATTATCCAAGTATTAATATTTTATATTTTCTTTATTCCTATGTATTTTACAGGAGAAATATGTATGCACATGTGTTAAATGCCAACATTCTTGTTCTGAAACTTTGAAAGCAAGTTGTAGACATATTGCCCTTTGCTTCTAGCTGTCATAGTATATATTTCCTAAAATCAAGGATATTCCATCATCTAACAACAGTGTGATCACCAAAACCAGAAAGTTAACTGTTATGTGTAGACCTTATTTAGATTTGACCAGTTGTCTCAATAATTTCTGTTAGGCACTAGACAATTCTGGGTTATCCTCAATAATTTTGAAAATCCTATATGAAAATGACTTTTTAAAATTACAGATAGAAAGGATAAAAACAGATTACCAGTGTATTTTTAGAATCCTTACTTTTCCCCTACTCAGCTCCTTTACATTCCCATATTCTTTGTTTAGCACTCATATTCTTTGGTTCTTAGCACATTCTATTTTAAATCTTATATTAATTTTTAACTTTATAATTATTATTACTATGTCTCCTGAATATCCTGTATTGCCCAATTTTGTTTTAAAATATTTATTGGTACATTATATATACACATCATCATTGCATTCAACACTGAGAGTTCGTACCAGAATATGACATGACTTGATTCTCATTTTTTCCTATTTCCCTACCATCCTGCAACCCTCTTGCTCCTACTATATACATAATCTTTGTTTCCTTTTTTCTTATTACTATCGCATTCTTTTCCCCCTCGTTATTTACCTCTGCACCCTATTTCGTTTTAAATATTTTCTATTTCACAATATCTACTGTATGTACTAGAACCCATTTACATCCTTATTTTCTCATACCAGAGAAAAGATACGATATTTACACATCTGTGACCTATTTATTTCACTTATGAGGATATCCTGAAGGTACACCCATTTGAATATGAATGAATCAGTCTTACCATTTTTAATGACAGAATAATACTCTATTCTATAAAAGAACCACATCTTCTTCATCCAATCTCCAGTTGATGGACATTTTGTTGTTCCAAGATTTAGCTATCACAAACTGAGCTGCTATAAACATAAGTGCACCTATGTTGCTGTGATAGAAATCTTTTAATTCTTTTGTGTTTATACCTAGCAGAAGAATGGCCGGGTCAAGTAGGACCTCTAATTCTAGTGGGGTTTTTGGTTTGGTTTTGTTTTTTTTTTAGGTTTTTTGAAACAGGGTCTCACTTTGTGGTTCAGGCTGACCCTGAGCTCAGCCTCAAACTCACATCACAGCAATCCTCCTGCCTCTGCCTCCCAAGTCCTGGGATTGAGCCACCACATCCGGCACTGTGGTATGTGGTACTGGTTACCCAGTATGGTATGTGGTAACCGGGGATCGAACCTGGGTCCTTGTGCTTGCAAGACAAGCGCTGGAACCACTAAGCTAACTCCCTGGCCCTCTAATTCTAGTTTTTTTGGGGAATCTCCACACTGATTTCCACAGAGATTGTATGAGTCTATACTCCCACCAACAGTGGAGAAGAGTTCTTTTTGCTCTGCAGTCTTGCCATTATTTGTTGCTGGCTAATTCTGAGATAGCAGCCATTTTTTGTGGAATGAGATGAAATCTCAGTGTTGTTTTCATCTGCATCTCTCAAATGATCAGTGATATTGAGCATTTCTTCATGTACTTCTTAGCTGCTCTTACTTCTTCCTCTGAAAAGGGTCTGTTTATTTCAGATGCGCATTTTTTAATTGGGTCTTTAAATTTGGGTGGGCTGACTTTTTTAAACTCCTTATATATTCTAGATAATAGCCCTTTGTTGAGAAAGAGCTGGTAAAGATTCTTTACCATATTGTTGGTTGTCTTTTTGCTCTGTTGGTGGTTTCCTTTGCTGTGCAGATAGAAAACCTGCACTCTAAAACATTCTAAAGAATATCTTGGAGGGCCAGGGATATAGCTCAGTGGTTCCAGCGCCTGTCTTGCAAGCACAAGGGCTGGGGTTCGATCCCCAGTAACCACATACCTATGCTGGGTGTGGAGACTCACACCCAGCAGCAATCAGCACCACATACCACAGTGCTGGGGGTGGTGGCTCACGCCTGTAATCCCAGCACTCGGGAGGCAGGGGCAGGAGGATTGTTGTGATGTGAGTTGGAGGCTGAACTCAGGGCCAGCCTGAATCACAAAGCAAGACCCTGTCTCAAAAAACCTTAAAAAAATAAGAATATCTTGGAGAATAATAAGGAAAGTTACAAACCCATGAGACCCAACAGAGTTAACCCATCGGGCCAAACAATAAACTGATGGGAAAAGGGCAAAAGAAGAATAAAAGAGTAAAGAACAGGAAAACATGACATCACTAAGTCTGTCTATATCAGTCATAACCATTAATGTTAGTGGACTCAGTGTGCCAATTAAGAGGCACAGACTGGCAGAATGGATCACGAAGCAAGATCCTACAATCTGCTGCATACAAGAAACACACCTAAATGAGAAAGAAAGCCATAGACTGAAAGTAAAGGTATGGAAAACAATACCCCATGTGATAGGAAACAGCAAAAAAACAGGAGTGGTTATCTTATTTTCAGACAAAATAGATTTCAAGCCAAAACTGATTAGAGACAAATAAGGACACTATCTTTTTATACAGAGAACAATCCAAGAGAAATAACAATATTTATTAGGTCACAGATGTGTAAATATTGTATCTTTTCTCTGGTATGAGAAAATAAAGATGTAAATGAGTTCTAGAATGTATGTTATATATTGTGAAATAGAAAATACTCAAAGCGAATGGGGTGAAGGGGGAAAAATAATGAGATTATAACAAAAAGGAAACAAAATTTATATGTATATGGTGGTGGGTGTGGTAGGGTGGGTAGAGCCAAAGGAAAAAATGAGAATTAAGTTGTGTCATATTCTGGTACAAATTCTCATTGTTGAGTGCAATCATGATGAATATATGTAACGTACCAATAAAGATTAAAACAAAAAGAAATAAGGATATTTATGCACCAAATTCTAATGCACCCAACTTATAAAACAAACATTAATGGACATGAACAGCCAGATAAACACCAATACAGTAATTGGGGATGGGAATTTAGCTTAGTGGTTCTGGTGCCTGTCTTGCAAGCACAATGGTCCGAGTTTGATCCCCTAGTAACCACATAGAGTACTGGGTGTGAGACTCAAGCCCAGCAGCAATCAGTACCACATACCACAGTGCCAGGCATGGTGGCTCACACCTGTCATCCCAGCACTCGGGAGGCAGAGGCAGGAGGCAGAGGCAAGAGATTGCTGTGATGTGAGTTTGAGGCTGAGCTCAAGGCCAGCCTGAACTACAGAGCGAAACCCTGTCTCAACCCCTCCCCCTAAAAAAAAAACCCTAATAATAGTAGGGGACTTCATACCGCACTGTCACAAAGAGACAGATTGACTAGATAGAAAATCAATAAGGAAATAAGTGGAGCTAAACCACACTCTTCAACAAATGAATTTAATAGATGCCTACAGAGTATTTCACCCCACAGAGTTGGAATTTACATTATTCTCAGCTGCGCACAGATCATTCTCCAAAATAGACCACGTGCTAGTTCATAGAACAGGTTTAAGTAAATGAAAAGGAATTGAAGTTATCCCCTGTATACTGTCAGACCATAGTGCCTTTTAATTGGAGCTGAAAAGCAAAAGAAAGTTCAGAATCCTCACAAACACATGGAAATTGAACAACACTCTGCTGACCAACCAATGGGTCACAGAAAAAATTAAGAAATGTTCTGGATTTTAAAAAAATTTTGGAATATTTGCAGGTACATAATGAGATGTCTTGGGGATAAGACCCAAGTATAAACATGAGATTAATTTGTTTTGTAAATCCCGTACGCATAACCTGAAGGCAGTTTTATGCAATATTTTTAATCCATGCATGAAACAAAATATCTATTAAAATTGAAGCTTGAGTGTGGAATTTTCCACTTGCAGCAGTTATGGATTTCAGATTTTCAGGTTATGGATGCTCAATCTGTGTATGTTAATAGTACTTAAAGCTGAAAATATGGATATATAGCTGATATTTCTTTCCTCAGGTAATTTAACACACTTCTATCCTCCCATCTTCTTTTAGTTTGTTTATTGCCAAGTGTGTTGTGAGCCCTTCCATAAGTTTTGTTTAGAGGAGAGTGAGCGCCCTCTGGAGGATCAGCTGGAAAATTGGTGTTGTCGTCGCTGCAAGTTTTGCCATGTTTGTGGAAGGCAGCATCAGGCTACAAAGGTATAGTTTAGTAATAGAACTATTAGAGTACACTCTTTATTTTTGCTTTTTAGTTTAGTGTTGTATCTGTATTCTTTTCTTTACTGTCTTTTCTCTGTTTTGACTCATCATATATAATTAGATGCCTGATTTTGTGCTTTAATGTTGAAAATATTGGGAACATGACACTGGAAAAAAAATTCAAAAAATAAGTAAAATCTATCTCATACAACTTAGCACTTACTGCCTTTAGCAAGAAATAAATCTATATAATTTAGTTGTGAGTAACAGTGGTATTAGTTCTAATGATGTGCTATACTTCCCTGAAGATAAATATGGAAAAAGGTGCTAAGTAATAGTTGTGTAGTGAAAGTGATATGACAGACATTTTGCCAACATATTTTTCTACAGCAGCTGCTGGAGTGTAATAAGTGCCGAAACAGCTATCACCCTGAGTGCCTGGGACCAAACTACCCCACCAAACCCACAAAGAAAAAGAAAGTTTGGGTGAGTACACATATCATGCTGTTATCAATATCCTTGAGATCTTTTTAAATAAGGGTAGAAGTTAAGAAATCCCTATTAAATTCCTTCTTTCCAGATCTGTACCAAGTGTGTTCGCTGTAAGAGCTGTGGATCTACAACTCCAGGCAAAGGGTGGGACGCACAGTGGTCTCACGACTTTTCCCTGTGCCATGATTGTGCCAAACTCTTTGCTAAAGGTAACTATAAAATTCAGTTCTGTCCATGTTTAATGCTTTGGAAATAAACTTTTTCCTTCAGTGGAATGAAGTAGAAGGATGCCAAAGCATTACTGCTCTCCTATTCCTGATCTTTCCTGTATGTAGATAACTTTAGCAGTTGGGAATGTTTTACTAGTTTGCATGGGAAGAATCTGGGGGAGGGATTATTATATATAACTGCAAACAAATGTTCTAAGGTGACCAAGCCACTATGGTACATATCCATTTGATTACATTAGTAATGGCTTTATGTGGTACTCAGTACATTTTATCTTAATAATTATGTTAGGATACAAATTCTAACAGATTAAACCCATAATTTAGTTACCAGGATACTGACTATGTAGAGTCAAGTAGAATAATCAGATCAATTTAATGATATCTATTAAGAAATAATAGAGGTGGGAAAAGAAGTAATAGAGGAAGCCTAGCACATGGAAAGGTGAGGCAGGATTATAAGTTTGAATCCCATCGGGGCAACTCCCCTAAAGCTGGAGATGCATCTTAGTGTAGGGCACTCCTGGGTTCTACCCATAGTACTGAAAGAAATAATAAGGGTTATATGGATAAAGCAAATTTATGAAAGCTGTGTACAGAATTGGTTTAGAAAGTACTGCTCTAAGCTCTAATGCAAAAACACTTAATCAGAGAAAAATTTTAATTGTTTAACAAAATACCGCTTCTTTTTAAAATTTTAGACATTCTTTCAAATGTTTAAGAGATTCTCTTTTCCATTCTTTTTCTATTATATTAGTTTTTAAATCCACTTAATGACTTTTAGGACAAGATCTAAAAGAGAGAGCCAATGGTATGTATGAAGCTTTCTTAAAAGTTTTCTAGGAGCTTATAAACATTCATAGATCTTTGCTAGAATTTATTAGTGAGTCTGTAAGACTAGATTTTAAATTAATTTGGCATATGTGAGTCAAGAGCCTTAAAAGCATTGGTGTGTGAGTCAAGGCACTGCTATAAACTTTGCTTTCAGGAAATTTCTGCCCTCTCTGTGATAAGTGTTATGATGATGATGACTATGAAAGTAAGATGATGCAGTGTGGGAAGTGCGATCGCTGGGTCCATTCCAAATGTGAGAATCTTTCAGGTACAGAAGGTTGGAGTCTTTTTTATTACTCTCTCTCTCTCTCACTGGTACACTTACAGCTTCCAGAATACTATAAACTTAACACTATAGTAGTGTCACTTGAAGTCTTTTTCAGTTTATTTCCAGTCAGTAGAATAAGCAACATGATATTGTTTTGCTCATTTCTCTTGACTATATCCGTATATCCCTGTAAGTGTGTGCTTCATCCATTTGGTTGTCTAATAACCAAATTCTAGTATAGAGTTAATTCTGTCCCCTTTTGAAATCAGTCTATGTGGACATTAACATCTTAGTGCATTTCCTAATGTATAGTAGTGACCTCTTCTCCCTCTTTCCCTCTCTTCAGAGGACATCATTGTTAAGTTTTTGTTTTCCTAGATGAGATGTATGAGATCCTGTCTAATCTGCCAGAAAGTGTGGCCTATACTTGTATCAACTGTACTGAGCGGCACCCTGCAGAGTGGCGACTAGCCCTTGAAAAAGAGCTCCAGAGTTCTCTGAAGCAAGTTCTGACAGCCTTGTTGAATTCTCGGACCACCAGTCATTTGCTACGCTACCGGCAGGTGGGCCAAAGATTAACTTTGTTTTCCAAGATCTTGTTCTTCGGTGATTTTTTCCTAGTAATGGAATGAGGGATTTGTTTTTGTTTTTTTGAGACATAGTGAGACTATCTGTAGTTCAGGCTGGGCTTGAATTCATTGTGTGCGGCCCAGGCTGGTCTTGAATTAATGACAGTCCTCCTGCCTCAGCCTTTGAGTTCTAGGATTACAAGCATGCACCATCACGCCCAGAATAATTCACTCTTTTTTAGTTTTAGTTACTTAACTTGGTTTTTAAAAAAGTTTTTTTTTTAATTTAGAACCTTTTTTTTTTTTTTTTAAGGTTTTTTGAGACAGGATCTCACTTTGTGGTTCAGGCTAGCCCTGAACTCAGCCTCCAACTCACATCACAGCAATCCTCCTGCCTCTGCCTCCCAAGTGCTGGGATTACAGGTGTGAGCCACCATGCCCGGCATTGTGGGGTGTGGTACTGGTTGCGGCTGGGCGTGAGTCTCCATGCTCATTTTGGTATGTGGTTACCGACGATCGAACCTGGGCCCTTGCACTTGCAAGACAGGCGCCGGAACCACTGAGCTAAATCCCCAGCCCCAGTAAGAACTTTTTTGAAGTAAGAAAATAGCAAGTAACCATATCTTCAAAGACTTTACTGCCATAATAAGAATTCTGGAATTTATCCCCAAATGATATTGAGGATCTAAGGAAGAATTTCATCCACAAGAGTAACCTGATCAGAGTAGGTTTTTAGAAAAAAATTATTCTAACTGGAATAGAAAGTATTTCAAAGCTTAGAAGCTGAAACAGCTTGAAAGTAGTTAACAGTTATCAATTTGATAACTACCACTTTTTATCCTTGTAAGTGGTGAACTATACATCTCTAGAGTGTTCATTTGAAACCCAGGGTATAATGTTGGAAGAACTACCTAGATAACTTACAACTCAGCTTGAGTTAAAGTTATCTTGTTTATAAAGTTTCCTTTTTGGAACAAGAAAATTAGCTGTTATCTGTATTGTACTTAAAAAACTGTTTGACTTTTTCATATTAGATTAGGAAATTATCAAGCAAAATTTTGAAGCTAGACTAGCTAAACTAATAAAGATTTATTTTTTTGTATTTGAGAAGTCTTGATTATTTTCATGGTCTTGTTTTATATGAATTATTTAGTACCATTTTTATTAATTTTAATAAAATTTGCATGGTGCCTTAGTAGTAGATAAAATTATATATCCATCCATCTATCCATCTGTCATAAAATTATATATCCATCCATCTCTTTCCTGGTAACAGGCTGCCAAGCCTCCAGACTTAAATCCTGAGACAGAAGAGAGTATACCTTCCCGCAGCTCCCCAGAAGGACCTGATCCACCAGTTCTTACTGAGGTCAGCAAGCAGGATGATCAGCAGCCTTTAGATCTGGAAGGAGTTAAGAGGAAAATGGACCAAGGAAACTACATATCCGTGGTATGTCTCTACAATAAAGGTCACAGTTTCAAGTACTGATTTAACTTCTTTGGATCTGTGGGAGATGGAACTAAGTCAATTAAACATAATTTATATTGCTTTTAGAAATGTCACACAGCTGCAAATATCTAAAAATATGGACATTATTTTAGGTCCATGTTTCAAAAGAAGGGTTCTACTAGAATATGTCTTTTTGTTTTTAATCTGGCTTTCATCCGATTTTTTTTTTTTTTTGAGACAGGGTCTTGCTTTGTAGTTCAGGCTGTCCCTGAGCTCACTGTGTAGCCCAGATGATCCTGAAACTCACAGCAATCCTGCTGCCTCTGCCTCCCAAGTGCCGGGAGACAGGCGTAAGCCATCACACCTGGCACTGTGGTATGTGGTACTGATTACTGTTGAGCGTGAGTCTCCACGCCTAGTATTGTATGTGGTTAACCTGGGATCGAACCCAGGTCCTTGCGCTTGCAAGACAGGCGCTGGAACCACTGAGCTAAATCCCCGGCCCTGAAAATTATTTTTATATTAAGAGAAACCATAAAGAACTAGTTTCATGGAAAATGTTAATGTGAAGATTTCTCTTCTTTTGAGATTAGATCTGTCTTCCTTTATAGAGTTTTCATTTGTAGATAGAAGTCTTTTAATTATATGCTTTTAAAAATGTATAACCTATTGTCATTTACTTCTTAGTCTATATATGCTATTTAGTTGTTCTGCTCGTCTTAGTGTAAAGAAAAAATGGTGAACTTGATAGAGCTAATGTGCATTCATGCCTTGCTAGCCTGACATCTCTCAATGCCTCAAGTTATTTAGGACTTGAATCCTAGAGCCTCAGCCAAAGAGAAGTTGCAGTATTTCAAACAGGGTCTGAGTTTTCTGTGGGGTCTCAGTGCTGGATAATTAAGGAGGGAAAAAGAAGTGGTTTTTAAGACCAATACTGTTTTATGAGTAATTAATGTTTTATTTTTATATACAGTTGGAGTTCAGTGATGATATAGTGAAGATCATTCAAGCAGCAATCAATTCAGATGGAGGGCAGCCGGAGATTAAAAAAGCAAATAGCATGGTCAAGTCCTTCTTTATTCGGGTGAATCTTATTAATATTTCCTGTTTTATTGCTTATTTATGAGCAATTGCTCCATGAATACAGTGAACATATTCTCTTTATTCTGCCACATTTTAGTTTATTCCTCTGATTCTTTGGGAAGAAGTTGTTAAGGTTGCCTGAGTGGATGGATTTTTGCCTTGAACTTATCCTCCTATTCACAGAATCTAGTATAAAGATGTTGGTTTTTATGAGGTTCCCAAATGGATGTTAGTTAACATGTTTACATTCTGCTTTATTTTTTCTTAGCAAATGGAACGAGTTTTTCCATGGTTTAGTGTCAAAAAGTCCAGGTTTTGGGAGCCAAATAAAGTATCAAGCAAGTAAGTACATGGATTTTTTTTCTTATCAGCTAGAAATCTGAGAGGTTTCAGATTTATATATTGAGCCTTCTAGATGTTAAAATTTAAAAGTGAATCAACTAAAATGCCTTGTTAGTGTTACTTTAGAATCCACATGTCATATTTAGAGCCTATTTCCTCTTGTTCTTTATTTTTGTAAATATTTGTTATATTTTAGGAAACTTCATGGCATATGGAAATATATGTATGTGATAGAGCTGTGTAGTTGGCTTTGTTCTAATTGGGTTCTGTTAGTTCAAATAGTGATCTCTCTGCTCTTGATTCTCCATATTTCACCTTTAATTTTTATCTCAGTAAATTTTTGTAATTTTGAGTAAGATAAGGTTATTATTTGTTCTTGGAAGTTTAGCTTAGTTTTATATAGGAAGTATAATTTTTTTAATGTGAAAGTCCTGTGTTCTGTGTTTTTAGGCAATTTTCAAATTCTGTGACTTTTTTTTAACATTCTGTGAAGGGCTGGTACATGGGTCCAAGAGCTGGTGATATCAAAAATTTTATTACTTTGTATAGTTCTAGGTATATTGTAGGAGTTCAATAAATACTTGTTGAATCAATTATTTTCAGCAGTGGGATGTTACCAAACGCAGTGCTTCCACCTTCACTTGACCATAATTATGCTCAGTGGCAGGAGCGAGAGGAAAACAGCCACACTGAGCAGCCTCCTTTAATGAAGAAAATCATTCCGGCTCCCAAACCCAAAGGGCCTGGAGAACCAGACTCACCATCTCCTCTGCACCCTCCTACACCACCAATTTTGAGTAAGGCACCACATGAAGAGTGACTGTCCATTTCTTTCTAGATACAAATGGTGGACTTTGTGAGTCTAAATTTAATGTACAGTGATACCTCGGTTGTAGAATGGCTCCAAGCTCAAACTTCCCATTTCTCAAACAGCAAAGTTTAAAAAAAAAGTCTGCTCAGTATTTGTAACTTCGCTCAGCGGTTGAACCGAGAATCTGACATGAAAAAACCTATATGAGCCAAAGAAAGAGTCATTCTTCACATCTCTGTAGACACAAAGGGGTGACACTTCAGTCGAAGCACTGCTCTCACCCAAATGACATGGAGCATTTATATTAGTATGTTCATCATTGTGCTGGTTGTTTTGGTGCTTTATTTACATATGATATCATAACCATGGCTCCAGAGGAAGTTAGTGATGCCAGCAGTAAAGCTAAGAAGAAAACTGTAAGAACCATGATAGAGTTAAAGAAATCATTGCAAAATTCGTTAGAGTCCTAGAAAAGTGAATTTGTAAGTGTAATTTTTGGGCTTTAGAACCAGTCACTTAGTTCTTCATTATTTCTTGTGGGAAAAATATGGTCAGTTCTCAAACTTTTTAATGTTCAAACACAAATTTGGAATGAAGTGAGTTTAACAACCAAGTTATCACTGTGGTTGGTTATCAGAAAGGTATTTTCAGGTCATCATTAAAAGTAATGAACATCAGTATTTTTGTTTCACATGGGATACTAACAAGGCTTTGATATAAATATTCTTAAATATTACAACATGCATGATCAGATAGAATAACTTGGAAGACTTTTTGAAAGTATCTAATTTTATAAAAACCTGAATTGGGGCCAGGGATTTAGATGGGCTGGGGATTTAGCTCAGTGGCACAGCCTTTGCCTGGCAAGTATAAGGTCCTGAGTTTGATCTCTAGTACTAAAAAAAAAGTTGAATTACTTTTTCTTTTTCTTTGAACTCAGATAAATTATTGCCAGTTTTAACTGGATATTTTTTGTGTTCCCAGGTACTGACAGGAGTCGAGAAGACAGTCCAGAGCTGAACCCACCCCCAGGCATAGAAGATAATAGACAGTGTGCATTATGCTTGATGTATGGTGATGATAGCGCTAATGTAAGTACTGTGGGACGTCAGTTCCTACTTAATAGACACCTCACACAAACTGTCCTTTGTGTCAACATTTAATTACTACCATCTGTTTATTGAATGTTTTTAATTCTGGCACTTAAGAACTTTTCTAAATGATTTAAAAGATCATTTGCCATAGGTTAGTGTATTGATATTTAGTATTTTCTACTAGAAGTTCTTTAAAAGATTTTTGTGAAAGTTAATAAAATGCCAGTTTCATATTAAAGAAGTTATGTTAATATAAGATAACAGAATAGATAACCCTAGTTCTTGCAGGCTGCCTGGATTCATTACTGTGCTTAACCGTGTACTTACCTCAGTAAGTAGTTTAAACTCTCTTTCAGTTCATTTTTAAATTATCGCTAGGTATGGTGTTGCATGCTTGTAATCCCACCAGTTAGGAAGCGGAGGCAGAAGGATCACCATAAATTTGAGACCACCGGTTGACATAGTGAGTTGAGGCCAGCCTGAACTACATAGCAAGACCCTGTCTCTAAATAAACAATAAAGTAGAATAAAAATAATAAAGCTGACAATGACCGTGAGGGTTGAAAGGTTAATATCGTTTCAGAGAATTGGTTTGAAATACTGTTTTAAAGAATTCAGTGCAGGACTGAGGATTTAGCTCAGTGGTTCTGGAGCCTGCCTTGCAAGTGTAAGGTCATGAGTTCAGTCCCCGGTAACCACATTCAACAATGCTAGGTGCTGAGCGTGGTGGCTCATGCCTGCAATCCCAGCATTTGGGAGGCAGAGGCAGGAGGATTGCTGTGAGTTCAAGGCTGAGCTCAGGGTCA
>PVIR01032510.1:0-18604 GCA_004026965.1 Petromus typicus
GTGAGCCACCACGCCCGGCACTGTGGTATGTGGTACTGGTTGCTGCTGGGTGTGGGTCTCCACACCTAGTATTGTTATGTGGTTACCGGGGAATCGAACCCGGGCCCTTGCGCTTGCAAGACAGGCGCCGGAACCACTGAGCTAACTCCCCGGCCCCTCCTTACATGAATTTTTAAGTGATAAAAGCTAACAAAGGAATACAAATGAAAACCATGGTATAGTTAGGATAGTAATCAATTTAAAAATAGTAACTACAAAATCCAACATATTTGTATATTAAGAACCCACTTAAAAAACTTAGAAATCAAAGAAAAATATATCAAAACTTGTGAGATGCAGCCAAAGCAAAACTTAGAAAGGTGTACTGTGGTGTCTACATTCATTGACACTTTTGTTTGCACATAATTTGGTTCACAAGTGGAAGGGTTTGGCAGAATTTTGTTTGCAAGCTTCTGGGCTACAAACATGACTGCAGACATCTTTTCCACACAAATACAAACATGGCCGTCTTTCCCAAAATCATGGACTAAATTAAATTCATTAACCAAAGTACCTCTGTACTGCTATCTCAAAAATTCTTAAAACAGAGCTGAGCATGGTGGCTCATGTCTGTAATCCCAGGGCTCTAAGAGGCAGGAGACAGAGGCAGGAGGATTGCCTTGAGTTCAAGGCCAGCCTGAACTACAAAGCAAGACCCTGTCTCAAAAAGAAAAACAATCTTAGAACAGCAATATAACGTTGATGGATGGGTTCATACATAGAAAGTTTAGACATGAATAGAAAAAAATACACATTAAATTAACAATGGTTATCTCTAATGATGAAAGCAGAACAGGATTTGGGTTAGGATAACTTCACCTGTACCTATCACTTATTTCTACATATAGTAACAGTAGTGAAAATGACATAATACCTGATATAGACTGCAAAATATTCCCATTAAGTCTGGGTTGCTATACGGGTTATTTTTATATTTATATGTAAATGATTAATTCTGTCATAAGTCCTTTAGTTATCTTCTGGAGAAAGATACAAAAATGTTTAAAGAATTTTTGAAACCTACTAGATATTTACTAGTGGTTTCATTTAAATGAGCAAGTCAGAATCCAACATCTACAGGACATGGAATCAGTTCTTTAAATATGACACTAGAGAACTTTAGTTTATATTAAGTAGAATACTTACATAGTAGTTGTCATTTATTTGAACCATTGGTGCATTTACGCAAGCCCCTAAACATTCCACCTCTATTAGCGTAAAAAGTTTGTCAGGTGTAGTTTCCCCAACTTTTATTCCTAAAAATATAAATGGATCATTGTGAGGACCAGGTTACAGCTTAACAGCAGTCTAGTTTAAGGGCCAGAAAGCAATGGGGCACAATATATTACAGAGGTACGGGGTATGGTCAGACTATGTGGTCAGTGTTTAACTTTCAAATAATTCACTGCAGTAAAAAACACATTGCCACGAACCCTCCTCAGACTGCTCCCCTCTTTGCTTTGAACACACTTATGCCATTGTTCTTGTTGCTTTCTGAAGCAGTTCTGCAAGTCTCTTCACGAGTGTCTTCAGTTGTGCTGTCATGGCTCCCTCAAGGTCTGGTACTGATTAGACCCTTTCTGGGTCATTTTGACTTTAGGGAAGAATCAGAAGTTATACAGTGCCAAGTCCAGTGAAAAAAGTGGATGGGGATGCATTGTCATCATTGTCAGTTGATGAAAATATCCATTACTATGAGTGAGTGCAAAATACAGTGCATGTTTACAAATTTTTTAATTTTCTTGTAGTGAGAAATTTTGCCCTTAAATCCTTCAAACTACTCCTTGGTTTGAACACATTTATCCCATTGTTCCTGGCAATGTCTTCTCACTGTAATAATTTTAAAGTTTTAACACTCACTGTATTTGCTCATCAACTTTTATATACAAAATGTATTTCAAAGCATTTAAAAAAGTATACTTCTTTATATAATTACACTGTAACACTCCAATACTTAAGTGGATGTGTTCCTTTCAAAACAGTCCATCTGGGGACTCCTCTGGGGTAGTTGTATAGCAATGCATCAGACTGTTTTCTTTTCACTCTGATTGTGATAACCAAACTACAAATATTATAGCCACACCACCCAAACAGTAAAGGCTTAGAAAACTGCTGGTGTCAAAGGTTATTAGGAAGGTGAGGTAAATGAGTCGTTCTGAGGTATTCAGGGAAAGTAATAAAACATGGTAAAGTCTGACCCGGCTTAGAACAAGCTCAGCTTGAAACAGGCCAAGTGTGAAAAGGAGTGTGTACATAAAGTAACTGCATATTAATGTATAATTTAAAAAGTCAGGTAGACATACACACTGTACTGTGGAAAGATAGCCAGAAATAAAGTGCAAAAAGCAAGCTTAGACAATTACATCTATGCACTGATTAGTTAGAATGATGTAAAATCTGCGACATACTGTGAACAATTATCAGAATGTATACACCTATGGGGTGAGATTTGGGCTAACTTCAACTTTTGGCTTTATATACTTTATTACTACCCAAGCATTTCTTATAATATGTAACTTATGTAACGTAAGAAAATTAAAAGATATTTTCTTTTATTTCATCTGACAAATGTAAATGCAGCAGTCATACTTTTATAAGGAACAGCGCTCACTTATGTTCACTATAATATCTCTTTAAATTCTTTTTTCTATAAAGCATTCTTTGCCTATATTTTATTCTATGGCTTCTTTGGTGGAACACATGAACAACAAAGTCACTTTTTTATGTAACAAAGGATACTTAAACAATATTCTGAACAATGAAAAAGTTCAAACTTGTAGAGGCTTTACAAATATAATTCATTGATTAAAATGGAAGGGTTAAAAACTCAGGTTTGAGGCTTAAGAATCAGAGATAATACAAAACAAATAAAAGTGAGCAGAACAAAACAGTATTTTTACTGGCAAATTATACGTCTATAAGATGCTGGAAGTTGGAAAACTGGTAGAAATTTTTATGAAGACGTTATTATGTCAAATTTAGAAAGAATTCTATTTACAAATACAAAATATTCAGTACCAAGCTTTTTTTGAATGGCCTCCAGGATGCTGTCAGAGTCTCGAAGCATGCAAGGTGTTGTAGTGCAGACTTGAATGTGGTACTTCCCAACTGGCCTTCGGTTGTACATTGTATAAAAAGTCGCTACTTCATATACTCTCATTGGAGGTACTTGTAAAATTTCTGCAACCTAAAATATTAGGACATTTTTAAAGACGATAATTACATTGTTTATTAACTGAACTCTGGATATTGCATTAGAAAATTTCTATACTGTCTCAATTTGGTAAAAACAGAAAAGTTCTAAGAGCAGAAAATATACTTGTATGTGTTGTGATATATGCCCTTCAATTTTGCAAACATCTTAAATAGCAAAGAGCCTATAACACCAGTCTTTTCTCCTCCTTCCTTACCTGTCTCAACAGCTAAATCTTTCAGTATTAACTTATATTTTGATCATTCCAGCTGATATTGTAAAAATCTGATTACATGGCAAAAGTTTAGCAGTCAACTGGCAAAAGGCAAGGTTGATTTATTTTCAGCTGTTCACTAGTTTTTCCATATAGTCTGATGTTACTGGTAATACTCTGTGCAAATGGGCTGGGGTTAGCTCAGTGGTTTCGGTACCTGCCTTGTAAGTGCAAGGTCCCAAGTTTAATCCCTAGTAACCACATACCACAATGCTGGGCATAGTGGCTCATGCCTGTAATCCCAGCACTCAAATGGCAGAGGCAGGTTTGCTGTGAGTTCAAGGCTAGCATGGGCTACACAGTGTGTTTGGGGCCAGACTGAACTACAAAGTAAGACTTTGTCTCAAAAAAGAACTTAAAAAAAAAATGTGCAAAAAATGGAATGGCAACAGAAAAAAAGGTAGCATCAAGCATCACTATTATTTGTTTACATCACTCATATTTGTTTACATATATCACCTCCACATTTAGTTGTCAATTAAAATTTATACCACACCTCTCTCCAGAAAAGCCAAAACATTATCTCTATTTCACATCAGTCTGTTGTACAAAAGCTGTATCTTACAGAGAGTAGTATTTCATAATTCTTCATATAGCAAAGAAATGATAAAAAACACTTGTTCTGATCTCCATTTTAGGACAATGCAGGTCACCTCTTAGGGCCAGTCTATATGGAAAACAAAGCTTCCAAACTGTTAGAGCTGGTCTTTGTACCACTATCATGATACAGTTCTGACCTAACTTTTAGGTGATACCATTATCATTATCTACTGATAGCATTATCTACTGATTTTGGCTTCTGGGCATTTTATTTTTGTTTTTTGTTTTTTTTGTTTTTGCAGTACAGGGATCAAAATCATCTATAATTTTGAAGACTTGCACCTGGCATTCTTAAAAAGCGTGTGCGTGTGTGTGTGTGTGTGTGTGTGTGTCTGTGTGTCTGTGTGAATCATCTGACAGAGTAGTAGTGCATTAGTGGCATTTCAAATGATAAACAGGTTGAACTTATAAGAATTTAAAATAAATGTATTCTCAAAAGACATGTAGTCACAGCTCAACTGAGAAAAATAAAGTAATGGTGGTATTTGATTTGGTAGTTCTAAACCACGGATATTCCTTTGATTCTAGGATATTCCTTTGAACCCTACTATGATACTGATATAATACAACTGGAGCTTGGCCTTGATTGTCTGATTTGGAACTGGAATTCTGCTGGGCACTTCCCGAGGCTTCTACTGACTAGTCAGTAAGCCTGAATTTGTTATTGTGAAAGATGGGCATTTTCTTGGTTGGAGGAAGCAGGAACAGTAACATTGTAAGTTCCAAATGTAATATGGAAAGAATCCGATTCTGTTCTGTATATTCTATTTTCTCCCTAAGTAGGACAATGTGTTTTAAATGCTATCACACTAGCTTTATTTTATTTTGCTGTAAGGTTGCTCTCTACAAGATTTCCAACAGGCTTGCTATTATTAAAAACATAAAATATTAGCAAAAAATAAAATAGTAACTAGGATTAGATGCATATACCTAAATTATTTAGAAAGTAGGTATTAATTTCTAAAAAAAGTTAACTTCCAAAGAGATATGATGTTTATTGAAAAAATAATCAACTATGTTTACTAAATAGTATTTAAACTAGTTCTATAACATTTTCCCAGAGAAAAATTATTAAGGGTCTATATGAATGGAAGACATTGGTATTTTCTAAGAAAGATAATAGTTTCCTCTACTGATCTAGTGACGTTTAGAAAATGATAATAAAATGCAGAAGCTTCTGAATAGCTGATCAAGGAAAAAACACTCTGTAAGACAATGAATTTATTCCCACCTCTACCACTTAGGAAGTATAGTAACTGGAAGAGTCAACCTCTTCAAAACCATCACTGTTGATGGGAAGCAAGTCCAAAGGAAAATGAGTTCTCCTGGTGCTAAGTCAAATACCCTTCCCATTTCATACCACTGCTTGGCATTACATTATACAACGTGGATTCTCATAAAAATAAAATTACATTTGGTTTTTGCATGGCACTTTGTAAATGATACACTGTATTACCACACAAATGTGTAATAGGATATGAGTAAACTTGAAATTTGGATTACTGCTGAAAACTATTAGAAAAAAAGTCTTAACATCTACATGAGGTGACCAACTTCATAGGAAGTAGGTCACCCACAGCACTTCTCTAGGTAGACTACCAGATGGCACAATCGAGTGGCAGGAAGAATTCATATCATGTAGACATTTGTTAAGGTCTGTAGCCAAAGATGCAAAATGTAAAAAATATTCACACTCACTATGAGACATTTAATATGACACTAGTGTTGAAACAGTACATTCATTTTCAAAATATGTTGTCACTAAATAACACCTGAGGTCTTTTATCCTTATTATGACTGTTTCCCTCAAAATGAAAAACAAGTTTCACCATGATGCCTTCACTATTTTCAGTAAGAATAGAAAACTACTTCAGTATGTTAAGGAAACCACTAAAAACAAATACAGTTGAAGGAAACACAGAAATGACTGATAGGCTATAAACTCTGACACAGTAACACCGATGATTAGCAGAGTGCCTTGTGTAGGAGGAAGTTACTGCACATCTCTCGTCTTTTGTAAGGCAAAAGTGAGCTCAGTACCTTGTTCATAGCAGAGATGGGCAACCACCCATTCTGCCTTTGTGCTAAGTCCAGGACTGGAAGCACAGCTGCTGCTTTATGCCCTTCTGGATAGTTTTTCACAATTGCCTCTACCCTCTGTATAGAAGAAAAGGCAACTGTTACTTATCTGGAAGATACTAAATATGCTGTAAGTTAATGATCTTAATTTAGTCATACCTTATAGTTTTCTGGTGTGAAATCAAATGGAGTATCTGGATTATTCTCAGGAGTATCTCTGTGCTAAACAAAGAAAAAAAAAGTTTTCCAAAACTATCAAAATTCTCTCTGAAGGATGACTGAACACTATTCATTGCTATACTTTTACCAACCATTTACCTGTTCAGTTTAATCCTGGAATGACATGTCCACTCATTCTTCCATCAAAAACAATTAATAAAATATAGAGTTGATGAGAGGGCTTCGCAAAGTTAGCTGAAATCTAGAGTTTCAGAAAGGTGAACAAATTCACACCAGCTTGGACCATAGGTGGTGCATGCATAACTGCCAGCGGGTGGCTTGTACCACTGATACGGGCTCAAACCATCCGGCAGCCACACATACGAATTACAGCCCCATCATGACTGTGTTAAAGAAGCTCTAGTTCCAAAGTAAAAGCAAAATAAGTGTTATTCAACTTTATTAGGAATAAGATTTTCTTTAGTTACTAAAATATTACCATTTATTGGAAGCATTATGACATTAAGACACAAAATTTGGACTGTGAACACATGCACATTTTCCCAGGATGGTATCAGATTTCCCAAGGAACCAGCGATCCAAAAGGTTAAACCGAACTACTATTTTAGGGAGTTAGAAAAACACCATTTCTTGCCTACAAAGTGTTCATAAATCAAAACTAGCAATGTGGAGAAGCTTATTTCTTCTTCTCCTTTAAAGAGCAGAGCAAGCCCTCTACAAAAACTGACAAGAAATGGCAAGTCAACAGGAAATTGACTCACACTGAGTTAACACATCAATGTTTTGTATGTGTGGTGAATACAGAACTGAATTTCTTGATATGCCAACTCTCAGAGTTTTGCTTTCTAAAAGGACATGAACCAAGAGGAAGCAAAATGTAAAATCTGGAAAATAAATTACGTAGTCAATCTGATAATGTTTTAAATAATTTAAAGCAGGAAGTTACTACTTATAATACAAATCATACAGATCTACTACATTACCTTTAAACACAAGACCAATCCCTGAAAATACATGTCAGAAAATATGGACATGTTATATAGTCCTTTCTGAACTGTGCAACTAAGCTGGAAGTTTATAGACTTCTACTTATAGTTACAACCTGGAAACAAAAACCAACTGCTTAAGTATTCATTGACCATGTTATTAAAATCTGTGAGTTTCAAAGTAGTGCTGTTTTGTTATTTTGCAAGGTATAGCCTCAGGACCTGCAGAGAGACAGGACTGATTTTTGAGAACCAAAGTATAATGAAAATCAAGTTAAGGCTCACAATAATTTCACCACAGAATGATCTAAACTCATATTCTCAGTTTCTATGGTGCCAATTTAAATAAGAGGTTCAGATGTGGAGCCACACATCTTTTGAGATGTGTAATTTAGTACGCTGTAAATTCCCACAGAGGCCAGCATATACCAAAGAATATTTTCCTCCCAGGCTGGGGATAGAATGCAAGGGCTCCTTTCTGGTAAGCAGGCACTCGGGCACTCTACCACTTAGTTACATGCTCAGCTCAAAATACTTCAGGTATTGGTGGATTCAGTCCAAATCCCAACTCTTTCCATTATGAAGAAATCTAATCACTTACCACGAATAAGGCTCCTCCAGCACCATTTTGCACAGCTGTCTTATGCAAATTCCTTATCTGTCTTCCCTGAAGTTTAAAATTTTAAGATTAGTCACAGCTCTTAACAGAATCAAGTAAAAAAAAAAATCAATAAATCAAAAAATAAAATCTTAAGAAATACAGTCTCCTACCCTACACCATTGTCCATCTCTATTTCAGGAGACATAAGGAAATGGAGATTCCAAAGGAAGGCTATTAACCTGCCTAAGGTCACACAGTCTGGAGAAACAGGACACGTTTTCTCCTCTGGACTACACCCGGGTGACTAGCCCTTGGAGAATTCACATGCCGCCAACGTCAAGTGTTTCACTTTTGCCTCAATCAAGTTGGATGCCAGCTTTCATTTAATGCAGATCTTTGTAAATATGTTTTCGTTCTGTACAAGTGAGTCTGGTACTCTAAACAAATAAGCCAACAGTACTCTTCTTCCTCAAGCAGTTCAGAAACTCCAGCCCTAAGGTAGTTTCAGTACACTATGTATGATGCCATGCAAACAACACACAACTGCTCTGAAAGTAACCTGTTCTCTCCACGGCGCCACGCTGCACTGCTCTCTGCCCTCGTTCCTCTCCTCTACTGCCCTCTCACCCTAAGAATTTAACTATCATTCAATTCTACAACTTCTGAATTCTGTGAACCAGATGGTAGGACCCCAGATTAAGCCAAGTGGAATCACAAGTTGGGCAACTCAGAGGCCAACAGAATAGTCATACAACAGTAACAAATTTAATCCTTTCCTTAGCTGAATTAGTATTTCCATGAAACACTTTACTAAAAAGAAAACATTCAGATACAGAATGTGAGACGTAGTACATATATGGGTGTGATACAGATTCCAGATAACTGTGCGGGCAAGAATACAATCAGAGAGAGGGTCCCAAGGGCCTTTCAATTGTGTTTCAGTTTGTCCTTAGGCACATGGTGATACACAGGTATTATGTTATTAAATATAATTTCTTTTTTAAATACCTAACATTAAAAAAGAGACTGTTATGTTCTTAAACTTTCCTTCAATTTCTCCTAAACTGCTTCAGGATCAATCTGTGAAATTAAACATGAGTTAGGTCTCTAGCATTTCTCAGTGTAGAATCTGGATAAAGATAAAAATAAGGCTATAGTTTCTAATGAATACTATCAGAAAAAGGGAAACAGTATTGAAAAATTAAGTGAAGCTAAAATTTAGATAATGCCATCTCTTTAGCTGAGTGAAATTTTAAAAAAATTTAGAAATAATTATATAAATTCTGAGAGAAAAGAGGTCCTATAGGCTATTTCCCTATGTTCTTTTCTTTATACAAAGTGTGACTGAAATACAGTGAATGTTAAATAAAAATATTACGGACACATTTCCATTAATCCCCCCTGGAAGACATGTCCTCACTTTGGACCTGGCTCATATTTCCTGTCTTTAAGTGCACTGTCCTGGCTGCCTCAACGTCCGTAATTGATTCAAAACATTTCCTTTCCATGGTCATTTAGACTTTGGGAAGAGCGAGGGCAGGAAAGTGGATGAGCAACATTCAGTGTTCCTGTGAGCCTGCACAGGATCCTGAGCAGCAGAGTCCAGGCATTTCTGACCGTGCCTCACAAAGACACTCACAAAACATGACCTCCAGAACTGGGTCAGAAAAGGTCAAGAATGATCGAGGAAGTACACTGGAATCTAGGGGCACTATTTTGAGGGAATTAACAGAAATGCAGCTTTTATCGTAATAATTTTTTTTTTTTAATTTTAAGGAAAGTATAGAGGAAGGGACAAAACTGACATGTATTACATACATGTACCAATTCACTGCAGTGAACGTAATTAGAATGTGCTACAGGCATGTACTAATCGGTACTTGTGAGATTTCTGACATCTGGACTGAGAATGGTGCACACCTGATAGCCCCACGCTGAGAAGGCTGAGGAAGAAGGGTCTCCGTCAGCTGGAGGCCGGCCTGGGCCAGACAGCAAGCTGGAGGCCAGCCTCAACTACACAGACCTTGTCTCCAAAAGCAAAACATAAATAAAATTTCTTGCCACTTAATAATTGTATTTTTAAAAAAATTTTTAATATTAATCATATATTTTGACTATCCCTGGTATATAGCTGACCAGAAAAATCCTAAAAATGATGCCCAAAAAAGTACTGGTGACAAAATTACACCTGGAATTATAAATTTCAAATTATAAATTTACAAACAAAAACCCAAAACAAAACTATCATCCCAATTAAACAGACACACTGATGAAAGGATTGGAAAGCTATAAATAATCGTTTGTATTATAAGGATAAAAGACAAAATTAGTAATATAAAATATTTTTTTAATTTTCCCTACTTTTCGAATTTTCTATTTAGCATGGATATACATATCTAAGAAAAATCTCACTTAGAACATTCACCAGATATAAAATAAAACATCATCGTCGTGTATATCAAGTTGAGTAACAACAATTTCTTTTTTCTCTCTTTTTTTTGAGACAGGGTCTCACTTGTAGTTCAGGCTGGCCCTGAGCTCAGCCTCAAACTCACATCACAGCAATCCTCCTGCCTCTGCCTCCTGAGTGCTGGGATGACAGGCGTGAGCCACAACGCCCGGCACTGTGCTATGTAGTGCTGATTACTGCTGAGCATGAGTCTCCACGCCCAGTGTTGTATGTGATTACCGGGGGATCGAACCAGGGCCCTGCGCTTGCAAGACAGGCACCAGAACCACTGAGCTAAATCTCCAGCCCCAATAACAACAATTTCTTAAGAGAGTTTGCTATAAGCTATAAATTCCCAGTGGCCAGCATATACCAGAAAATATGGATTTTGAATCAACATTTGATCCCTTACTTATTAACCCAGGGTGTATCAGGCACTTCCATTTAAGATGTGAACTACAGAGGTGATCTTGCAACTGTGTACTGGAGTGTGTTCTGGAGGCACTTGTTTGTGGACCTGTAACCAGGGACACAGGAGAAGAGCTAAGCTCTAGAAGCAGCCTTTCAGTCTGTTTTTGCCTTCTACCTTTGGATTTAGATAACATTCCCTCTTATTTTGTGACCTTGCATAAGTTACTTAATATTTTTAAACCTCAACTTTGTAACCTATAAATCAGGGAATTTTTAAAATTAGACTTTTGAAATTTAAGTCATGAAGTTTCTTTGAAAGCACTACATAACCAGCTAAAGCATCGGCTGACAGGATAAACAGTAACTAGAAAACATTCAAACTGTATTTCAAAAATTGGACAATTTTAGCCAGGCATGGTGTCACACACTTGTAATTCCAGCACTTAGGAGGCTGAGGCAGGAAGACTGCTGAGTTCCAAGCCAGTCTGGGCTACATAGTGAGTTCAAGACCAGCCTGAACTAATAGTGAGATCTTGTCTCAAAAAAAAAAAAAAAAAAAAAAAAAAAAAAAAAAAAAAAAAAAAAAAAAAAAAAAAAAAAAAAAAAAAAAAAAAAAAAAAACCCAAAACTCAAAAACAACCAAAATGAAAGAAAAGAGGAAAAGGGTGTTATAATTGACTTTAACAAGGAATCACTGTCAGAACAGATTACTTCCGTTTTATGTTATGTTTTACTTCTATCCACATACAGCTGTAAATATTTCTGGTAAAATAATAATCTAGATGGTTAAAAAACAGCATCGGCTTCCTAGTCCCTGAAATTCACATAATAAATTTCTCTTTTACTTAAAGAGTGGGAAGGAGGGCAGAGTGCTGTTTCTGACCTAGGCACATTTTGAGCAGAGGTGATGACTCATTTTGGTTTCAGACCATCTTTCTGGGGTTTTTGCAGAATATCTCCCCCCACCTTCCCACCCCCGAAGAAAAACTGGATGCCTTTTGGATTTGAGCATAGATGCCACACAGTACCCCACCTAGGCTGAGGCTCTGAGTGTGAGGGGAGCCAAGAATGTGAAGTTCATTCGACCTGCGCACCAGGAAGTCGTGTCCCTGTCTCTGACCCAGCCCAAGTCTCTACCAGCACCCAGGAAGCTTTGGCAGCTGCTGCAGATGGAGCAAAATCTCAGCTCCTGCACATTTCTTAACCAGAAAGTCAGTAAAATACATGAGTATCCCAGCTTCCATGTCCTACTTTTTCCCATCAAAGTATGTGTATTAATATGAAAAACCAGTAAGAGAGACTGTCTAGGGTGGGGAACCACGCTCTCCCCTGGGAAGAAAAACCTACTCTTTCCTATTTATCTAGCAAATGTTACATATCCTTGGAGGCCTACTCAAGAATCCGTTTGTCCTATTTACAATCTGTGTGCGTGTGCGTGTGCGTGTGTGTGGTTCCTCAGTATGTAATTCAGGTTGGCCTTAAGAGCACAGACACGCCTCTAACTCTTTGTGATCCTCCTGCCTCAACCTCCCAAGTGCTGGGATTACAGATGTGCAACACCACACCTAGGTCTACTGTTACATAGTCTTGCTATTTTGCTGGATATTAATATAAAAGTTAAGTTTGTAATAAGTAGGGTCTAGGGGCCGGGGAGTTAGCTCAGTGGTTCCAGCGCCTGTCTTGCAAGCGCAAAGACCCAGGTTCGGTTCCCCGGTAACCATATAACAATACTGGGTGTGGAGACCCACACCCAGCAGCAATCAGTACCACATACCACAGTGCCGGGCGTGGTGGCTCACGCCTGTAATCCCAGCACTCGGGAGGCAGAGGCAGGAGGATTGCTGTGATGTGAGTTTGAGGCTGAGCTCAGGGCCAGCCTGAACCACAAAGCGAGACCCTGTCTCAAAAAAAAACCTAAAAAAAAAAAAAAAAGTAGGGTCTAGCTGTACTATCACCACTACTTCAGACATTATTTCATGCCTGTGCATTACTTTGTCTTCACCTGACCCCCTTTCTCAATCCAAAACATCCTCTCTCATGTCACCAAACTAGCCTTCCTCTCCTGCTGATGTCAGCTGTGGGTGAAAGACCAACATTAAACATTCCAACACAAGACGTGTCCACTGCCTTTGAAACTAGGTCACAGCTAACTGGTACCCAATGATCATAAACATACTAGACATGGAGAGATAATCCACCAACAGGGCTAAAAGCCCAGCTCCAGTCTGTAAAATCTGAATAATATGTCTTTTGCAGTTGGTGAAGGAATTAAAAGAAACACAGCACAGAAAGTGCTTAATTCATTGCTTGGCACAGGGGGCACCGTATCAGTTACCTATCCTTAGCTACATTTGCCATACACTAAGCTTTTCATCCATTATTTCTTAAAATTTTCTGCAAAGTAGCATTTCGAGAAATTAAAAACTCAATAAGGAGGGAAAAAAGAATGTGATAGTAAAATAAAACAAAGCTTATGTATAGAGGGGGTGAGGGTTGTAGGGTGCGTGGGGGAATGGAGAAAAATGAGAAGTCATTTTATACACTGGTACAAACTCTCAATGTTGAACGCGATGATGATGTACACGTAAAATGTACCAATAAAAATTTGAATTAAAAAAACCCCCAAGTGGTGGGACCTAAGGCACATACTGCAGCAGATTCTTTGTATCACTAAAAGCTCTAAAAGGTTCACCATCACTGTCCTGGGTCATGATCACAAAGGCCTTAATGGAAGTATTTTATGACATCTGACATCCACACATAGGGAGCCGGATTAGAAATGAAAAGACCTCCCTCTTCAGCTTATGATGCTCTAATTTGGAGAGAAGTTATTTGGTGCTGCTATTTATTTATTTACTTATACTGCTGAGAACTGAACCCAGGACCTTTGCACTGAGCCTCACTCCCAGCCCTTTTATAGTCCTAATTTGCTCATACTGGGTTTGTACTTGTATCCTCCTGCCTCAACCTCCCACTGTATGCTTTCATGTCCGGCCTACTTATGTTTTTTAAATCCTTGCTACCCTTATCCTACTCCTACGAAAACTGCTCAAATATTACACATACACTAGAATACATATATGTGTAAATATATATATAAAAGAGGGTCAGGGGTTTAGCTCAATGGTTCTGGTGCTTGCCTTGCAAGTGCAAGAGTGCAAGTTCGATCCCCTGTAACTACAGACAATGTTGGGCATGGTGACTCACACCCACCAGCAATCAGGATCATATGCTGTGCCAGGCATGGGGGCTCACGCCTGCAATCCCAGCACTCAGGAGGCAGAGGCAGGAGGATTGCTGTGAGTTTGAGGCTTGCCTGGACTACAGTGAGTTCAGGGCCAGCCTGAACTACAAGGCGAGACCTTGTCTCAAAAAACTAAAAAATAAATTATATATATAAAAAAATATATACATATATATGATACTAGTCTGTGCATGTACACGAGTAAAATATTTAAACAGCTTAACTTTGATATCTGAAGTAGATTTCTTCAAAATTTAAGAAAAAGGCTACAGATAACACATGTAAAATGAAAGAAACAGCAAAGCTACGATGATAAACTGATAAATACTAGTCCAGCTCACACAAACTGTGGCTTATCCAGAGCACAGTCCGTGTGGCTGCTTCCAAAGCTGCTGTTTGCACTCAACCAAGACTCTTCAACACAGGAGTAAACACTAAATGTGCAAACTGATCTCTCTCCCCTCCCCTAAGGGGCTGATGTAACCAGGTTTCACTTTGAAGTAGAGGTATTCCTGAACTCATCAGTGTGGACTGCAAAAGCTACATGTTAGCAGGCAGCCTGTAAATTAAGGGGCCAGTTCTCTCTCTGGATAGTAGTTGTTACTTAGTTCAACAATGTCTAGAACTTAGTACACTGCAATTTAATAAGTTTTTAAAAACTAGAGCACAACCTGGTAGCTAGCACAGAATAACAGTGGGTCTGAATCGTAGCCTTCTTTTTTCACTGTGTTTCAGGAGGAACAAAGGCTCACAGAGGAAACAGTGCTAGTGTGGCTATCTTTTGGCTATTCTTCCTATTCTTTGGCTATCCTTTCCACCTTCCATTTTTAAAATGCAGGCCGAGTGACAATAGCCTGCCTTCACAATACCCGTGACACAACCGTGACAGACAGATGTGAAGCCCAGCCCCCCCCCCACTAGTTACTGAGATCTGAACACAGGACTATGTCCCTAGTCTTTTTTCCTTGTGAAGTTGATAAACTGCTCCAGACAGCCTGAAGTGGCATGTTTTTCCTGCCTCACTCGGCCCTCCAGAGTGCCTGCCAGGACTGCTGAGATGTTGCACCATGCCAGGCTAAGCCCCAGGCCCTTAGAATTTAAGTCTGATACTCTTCTTTACCAGCCATTCCGTAAGTGCTATTGTCTAAAACAACAAGAGTTAAAATCTTACATTCTCTAAGATAAAAGTCCCTCGATGGCTACTCTCTTGGCCCACTCTCCCCAGTCTCTTCCGAGGATCCTTCTAGCTCAGCTCACATTCTCGTCTATTACACTTCGCACTCTAAAAGGGGACGTCTAGCAGGGGGAAGTTAAGGGACAAGGGAGCTGTGAACCAAAGTGAGTAATCAGAAACCTCATGAGAAAGACTAGGGTCAGGCAACTGAAAAGTCCCAACAGAGACAGCTAGCTAGCTAGCTTTTAGGCCACCTCTAATCTGTGCACATCGGGCCTGCCTTGTCACACCTGCATGATTTTAAAGTCTGTTCTCATATTGAAGCTAAAGCCCTCACTGAATTTTAGTTACCATCTGGGCACTTTTTACCACCAGTCTGCTATTCTAGAGGTGAAGGACTAACATCTGTGCAGTACTCGATGGGTGTGATACAGTAATTAAAGTGAATTTCATTAGTCTATTTACCATTTTCAAGTATTCTGTTTAGATATTACTTTAACAGCACTGATAATGATAAGATCATTTTTCTGTTGTAAATCATGGCTCAGAACCTTCATTTATAAGCAGCATTTCCTGATTACCAATGTTTATTACTGTGATAAAATTAGAAGTTTTCTGCTCACCATCCTAACTACAAAATCCTGCAATTTAATCCCAGTTACTTCTCTACAAGAAACAATCTGCATTTGTGTCAAGTACTGGTACAAACGAGGAAGTCTACTGTACTGATCTGTGAGGTGTGGAGAGAAATCATTCCAGGGGTGCGTCTCCCCACCGTCACTTGCTAGCAAGCTCGCAGATCTGAACGGAAATGACAGTGGGGAAGACAGCAGTGGTGTCCCCCTGCTTATGTACTGACCCACATGAAATGCAGAGTCTGAGCCCTGCGGTATGGCACCTGTCGAGCCTGCAGGCCCCCGCTCCCTTCCCACGCTGGCTGTCCCTTCTCCACCCTGCCATGCCTTCCCTGTCCCTGTCCCTCATCAGTTCATACTCCTGCCTGCCGGCCCGACCAGGCTACCCTCCTCTTCTGACACCTGCACCCTGCACCTCCATCTCCTCCACTCACCTCACGATCTCTGTTCATAATGGGACGCGCTTCTGTTCACAGCACCTGTCAGACTGAGATTTTCCCCACAGACCAACTCCTCTTAGTACTGCTGAGGAACTTGGGAAAAGGAAAACTCAAAACAAAACAGCAACAGGATGTTCAGGCAAACAGCTGGGCATCCACGAGGGCAACTACCGAAATTCTACACGATACTGTGCTGCTAAGCCGTGATGTTTAGGGTTTTTTTTGAGACAGGGTCTCACTTTGTGGTTCAGGCTGGCCCTGAGCTCAGCCTCCAACTCACATCACAGCAATCCTCCTGCCTCTGCCTCCCGAGTGCTGGGATTACAGGCGTGAGCCACCACGCCCGGCACTGTGGTATGTGGTACTGGTTGCTGCTGGGGTGAGTCTCCACACCCAGTATGGTATGTGGTGACGGGGGAATCGAACCAGGCCCCTGCGCTTTTAAGACAGACAGGCACTGGAACCACTGAGCTAACTCCCCGGCCCTAAGCCATGATGTTTAATAGGCTAAGTAGACTAAACAAAACGAATGGGCTGATCTGAATGTGACCCCACCTAAGCCAAGGACACAGTGGTACACAGTGCTTTGGGCTTCATTCTGCACTGAGAAAAGACAGTTTCTTCTAAGTCTTTGAGTCAAAATGACATCCTTTGGGGGCTAGGGATTTAGCTAAATGGTTCCGGTGCCTGCCTTGTAAGCACAAGGTCCCAAGTTCAGTCCCCTGTAACCACATACCACAATGCCAGGCATGGTGGCTCACATCTGTAATCACTGCAACTGGGAGGCAGAGGCAGGACTGCTTTGAGTTTGAGGCTAGCCTGGACTACACAGTGAACTCAGGGCCAGCCTGAACTACAAATACAGATCCTGTTTCAAACAAAAAAGACATCCTTTGGGACACTGCAAAATTAGGTTTAACAATTTTTGAAAGAATAGGGAAACATTTCACTGCACAAAACCTAAAAAACTAGAGGGCTGAGGATTCAGCTCAGTGGTTCTGGCACCTGCCTTGCAAGCACAAGGCCCAGGTTCGATCCCTGGTAACCACATACAACAGTGCCGGGTATGGTGACTCATGTCCTCCAGCAATCAGTACCACATACCACAATGTCAGTCGGTTGTGGTGGCTCATGCTTGTAACCCCAACACTCGGGAGGCAGAGGCAGGAGGATTGCTGAGTTCAAGACCAGCCTGAACTACAAAGTGAGACCATGTCTCAAAAACCTTTAAAAAAAAGAACCTAAAAAACTCGAAAGAAGGGCCGGGGAGTTAGCTCAATGGTTCTGATGCCTGTCTTGGAAGCACAAGGGCCCGGGTTTGATTCCCTGGTAACCACATAACAATACTGGGTGTGGAGACCCACACCCAGCAGCAACCAGTACCACATACCACAGTGCCGGGTGTGGTGGCTCACGCCTGTAATCCCAGCACTCGGGAGGCAGAGGCAGGAGGATTGCTGTGATGTGAGTTGGAGGCTGAGCTCAGGGCCAGCCTGAACCACAAAGTGAGACCCTGTCTCAAAAAAAAAAAAAAAAACTCGAAAGAAAATGTCATCCCTGAATGTAGCACACTCTACAATGGTTGAATAGATGTTATCAAGCAAAACCAAGGCAGAGGAATGACAAACTCTGGGCAAATATTTTAAAAAAATGCTGAAGGCACTGGAGAACACCCAGAAGCAGCAGTCACGGGAGGAGACTGCCCAGAAGCAGCCAGTGAGGCGTTTTTTCCTCTACATCTTTCACCTGAAGGCAAGCGTAGTCTCTCTGAGCCTGGGCAGCTAGAACTAAGAGAAAGCAGGCAGCCCTAACACATACCCCAGCGCCAGTGTCAACCTGGCAGCCCCTCTGTGAGTGCCGCCTCGGGACGCCTGGCCCACTCACTGGTGGTACAAACGGATCGAATCACTTTTATCATTTTTATTATAAAACTCATAAAGAGGCACCCGTGAAACAGTCCTGCCTGTACCACCGGTGGTTCAGAGTGCCCAGCGCCAAGACGATCACCGCCATGTTACAGGGGAGAGCGGGGGAAGGAGACGTCAAAATAGGTCAGGGTAAGAGTCACGGTGTCTCCACTGCCCCGTGACCGCCTCGTGGCAGAGCCCACCGAGAACTGCACCAAAGCCAGTGCAGTGGACAGCGACTCTAACTACAGCTACAGCTGGAAAGACAGCACGCGTCACCTCCAGGTCACAATCCAACATTAGTCAGCATGGCGGGAGGTGCGAACCGTTTTCCGGGGGAAATACCGACTAGTGGGAGAATCTCAAGACACCTAGAGCCACGGTTAAAGGTA
>PVIR01032511.1:0-18488 GCA_004026965.1 Petromus typicus
TTTTTTTTGAGACAAGGTCTCACTTTGTAGTTCAGGCTGGCCCTGAGCTCAGCCTTGAACTCACAGCAATCCTCTTGCCTCTGCTTCCCAGTGCTGGGATTACAGGCGTGAGCTACCACGCCCGGCACTGTGGTATGTGGTTCTGATTGCTGGTGGGCGTGAGTCTCTACGCCCAGCATTGTTGTATGTGGTTACTGGGGATCGAACCCAGACCTTTGCACTTTGAAGGCAGGCACCAGAACCACTGAGCTAAATCCCCAGCCCATTTTCTGCTTTCTTTTTAACTTCCTTGGACATTAGTTTGTGGCTCCATGTAGTGAGTATTGATAAATGCCTTAGTCCAGTAGTCAAAGGTGAAAACAGCAAGGCGCAAGCACGATGGGAACAAAGAGGACACAGAAGTAAGCTAAGGGATTAGAGATGCCGCTCAGTGGTATAAGCAAGGCCCCGAATTCAAATCCCCAGCACCACAAAAAGAAAACATATATACAAACACAAAGAATAGGGAGATGTGTATGTTTACTTCATACAAGGTTCAGGGCCTTGGGTATGCACTGAGGCCATTGAGAACAAATCTGCCAGATTCTTAAGAGTAGGTTGCATTTCTGGTTGTACAACACACGCATACACACACACACACACACACACACACACACACACACACATCCTTCCAATTTGTAATCCATACCTCAACGATTCAGGTTTTTTGTTGTGTAATTGTAATAGTGCAGCAGGTTGAATAAACAAACAGCAAAATATGTTCTTCCTCCATTCTTGTGGCCCTGTTGGGCATCGTGTTCCTCCTACCTCAGTAAAATAGTGGTAAACATTGAAACTAATTACATTCAGATTGTGAAACTTTTTTGCGTGTGAGAATACTGACTTTCTGAGCAGAGTGTGGCAGTACACACCTGTAATGCTAGCACTTTGGGAGTCTAAGGCAAGAGGATTGTGAGTGTGAGCCCAGCCTGGACAACTTAGTAAAACCCTGTCTTAAAATAAAAAGGGCTGAGAATGTAGCTCACTGTGAAGATACTAGGCTCATTCTCCAATGCCAGGAAGAAAAAAACTGAAATAAATTTGGACAAAGACCAAAGTTATCTTGGAAAAAGTCTTTGTGTAAATAGGTGAACCAGAAATCTCTTCTTAAAGAGACTTTTTTTGTGTGTGGTATCGGGGATCAAATTCATAATCTTGTGCTTGCAAGGCAGGTGGCAGTGCCACTAAGCTAAATCCCTGGCACCAGAAGCCTCTTCTTGTAAAGTTTTCTTACTTTTATAAAGATTATAGGAAAAAAAGAACAGTAATGGAATGTATATCTCATTTGTTTTTTCCCTTTCTCAGAAAGAGAGAAAGGGTGACAAAGACAAAGTATTTGCTTGACTTCATAGACATCTTTCATTGTTCCCTGGGTTTCAGGAACATTTGAAGAGTGGACCAGGATAAAACAGGTGTTGGAGAGAAGTCCTTTGAGCCTGGGGGCTGGTATAAATGCAGTCTCTCCAGTGAGCTTAGTCATCATGTTGTCAGGTTTTGGGTGTTGGAGTCTCCTGGATGTGGCTTCTAGGTTCTTTCTGTCCTGACCAAAGAATTGATTGAGATGAGCACTAACAGTAACGAAGTTTTATTAAAGGAAGCAAAAGAAATGGGCTCAGGAGAGCAAGTTTGGGCCAAGTAAAAGTAGGAAAAGAAGTGCAGTCTACAGCCTGAAGGTGGGCTGCCACGGGAGAGAGATCATGGGGGCAAGGACTCAGTGTGACAGGGCACGCTGCTCACGCCTATAATCCCAGCACTCAGGAGGCAGGGGCAGGAGCACTGCTGTGAGTTTGAGGTTGGCCTGGGATATATAGTGAGCTCAGGGCCAGCCTGAACTACAAAGTGAGACAATCTCAAAAAAGAAAAAAAAGAAGAACTCAGTACAGATCATGGTTTTTTTTTATCACCCACTCCTCAGACTGACATCAGGTCTAGGCCATCCTATTGAATCTGTTCTATTTCTTGCCAAAACTGCATGTATAGGGAGTTGGGGACTATTCTGCACAGTTAGGCAATACTGGTAACTTGACTCGAAAGGTCCCAGATTCTTAGGACCTCAATGAATTTGAATGAAGCATACCTTTATCACGCATCTAATTGATGCTTTTCTGAACTGTAGACCCATGGTGTGTAGTGGAGTGGGGGGTAGGTGTTGCTGGTAGAAAAAGTTTTTGTACTTCAAATTCAAATCTAGAGAATTTGGAGTCAGGTCCTGAGACAGACAAGCTGTGTGGCCTTGAGCAAATCAGTTTCTTTAAGCCTTACTTTCTTCAACTGAAATTGGCTTAGTTGTTCTTTAAAAATATCTCCCGCTAAAACTGCTGTTGTATTTCTGACAGACATGTGGCTTTTCTCAAACATGTGTTTTTAATAATTCATAAGAGAAAGGTATTTGTGCCAAATACTTAATAAGAAAATCATGTCGCTTTTCATGTTAGGTTTTCTTGTGAGGAACTCACAAGGTTTTGTATTGGAAGGGAAATTTTAGAACAAGCTTCTAATGGATATCTTTTTTAATGGAAAGCAGTGTTTCACAGTTTCATCATGGAAGGCTCAGACATTTACGTCTGGGGAGACAAGGGCTTCAGGAAAGACCTCAAAAGGTAACAACCAAATCTGTTTCTGAGAATATAGATGATGAAAGTGGTCTGAGCTCTTGATTATTTTCTCTTTTTTTAGGTTTTTTGAAACAGAGTCTCTCTTTGTGGTTCAGGCTGGCCCTGAGCTCAGCCTCAAACTCACATCACAGCAGTCCTCCTGCCTCTGCCTCCCAAGTGCTGGGATTACAGGCGTGAGCCACCATGCCCGGCACTGTGGTGTGTGGTGCTGATTGCTACTGGGCCTGAGTCTCCACACGCAGTATTGTATGTGGTTACCGGGGATCGAACCCGGGTCCTTGTGCTTGCAAGACAGGTGCCGGAACCACTGAGCCAAATCCCCGGCCCATAATCTACATTCTTAGCTTGCCAAAGATCTTTAAGTCTGAAAGTGACATGACAAAATTTGCCCTTGAGAAGGTAACTTTGGAGGTAATATGGATAGATTGGACCTGGCTAAAAGAACATTGGAATGATCCAGATGAAACATAACTGCAATTTTTGTTTGTTTGTTGTTTTTGTGATATCAGAAATCAAACTCAGAACTTTGCACTTGCCAAATAGGCATGGTGCCACTGAGCTACATCCCTGGTCTGTAGTTTGCAATTTATTGAAATTGAGATACACAAACACATTTAGACCAAATTTATTTCAGTTTAACGATATCTGCCTGCTACACTGATCATACAAGACAACTGTTATAGTAAGACGGGCTATTGAGTAACTGACCCACTTCTACCCCTATCTTCCAACTCTCTCCTGTGTACCTCAACTTACGAAATGTAGACCTATCAGGAATATTCTGAAATACACCTAAATTTGTGAACTTAAATCTCCCAACATTTGATCTGCTGATCTGTATCTTCTATTGGAATGTATGCTCTTTACCCCAGTAATAAATACTGAGGGTTTTAGACATATGCTGATATGATCCAGTCTAAAATTCTGCTTCCTTGAAGGAAGAGATAAGGTATAAACAATGTAGAATAGAACATTAGTCCCATAAGAGGTTTTCTAATGAGATTCTGTAAATAGAGAGGGGAAAAAATCTCAGTAGGAGAATCCTAAACAAAATTTTAAGAGGACACTGACATATAGGACTAAGACTTTAAGGGTTTACATATGTTGGGGAAATGGGTACATGTTTATAGAGGCAGCTATGCCAAAAGGAACCATATAAACAGGGGCACAGAAAGGAAAAAGAAAAGTTGCCGATTGAATTACTCAGTTGTTATGAAACAGTAGAAGATAAAAGTGTTTATTATAAGTAAAAGGAAACCACAAGAGGCTTTTAGTCTAGCTTATGTAGGTCCATGAACTCACTGTGTAGCCCAGGTTGGCTGTGTACTTATGGCAGGAAAATCAAAAGGCATAGTGCCTGTAATCCCAGCACTTGAGTGGCTGAAGCAGTCAAAATAGAGTTGAGGTCTACCTGGACAATGTAGTAAAGTTGTGTCTCACAATGAAATACAAAAGGAGCTGCGTATGTGAGTCAGCAGTAAAGCTCTTGCATGTGTATGTTCAGTTCCCAAAAGGGCAACAATAAAAAACTATTAGGAAACTGGCTTGAAGAAAGGTATATTGTATTTAATGTCGAAGGTACAACTAGAACCCTGATTCTTGGGCTAGTGTTCTTTTTTCTCGGCTTAGATTATTTTGTTTGTTTGTTGTGGAGACAGGGTTATCCTATGGAGTTCAGGCTAGCCATGTACTCAGTGATCCTTCTGCCTCAGCCTCCCAGCTGCTGGATTTACAGGTGTGTGCCATCACACCAGACTAGTGTTCTTTTTCATGTACCAAGCTCCCTTTGTACTTTCATTTAGCTCCTCTTGAGCCAATAATACTATTACTGCAAAGCAGAAATGGTCTTTAGTGTTGGGACATTAAATATACTAGAGAAATGGAAAATTATTCTATGTTATTCTATGTGTGCGTGTGTGTGTCTGTGTCTCTTTGTGTGCTGAGGACTGATCAGGCCCCCAGTCACTTCGGCAAGGGTACAGTGAAAGTTAAAAAAGACAGAGACAATCATTTAGAATGCAAGGACCTCCAGAGGGAGACGTTCCTCTAGTGGACACTCTCTACAATCTCTCCAGTGCACCCACTTTTATTGGCCATCAAGAAGCATGGGAGAGGGCCAGGGAGTTAGCTCAGTGGTTCTGGCACCTGTCTTGCAAGCACAAGGACCCAGGTTCAATCCCGGTAACCACATAACAATACTGGGTGTGGAGACTCACGCCCAGCAGCAATCAGAACCACATACCACAGTGCTGGGCATGGTGGCTCACACCTGTAATCCCAGCACTCGGGAGGCAGAGGCAGGAGGATTGCTGTGATGTGAGTTGGAGGCTGAGCTCAGGGCCAGCCTGAACCACAAAAGCGAGACCCTGTCTCAAAAAAAAAAAAAAAGCACGGGAGAAGGGGTTGTGTATCATGTGTGGAGCAGTGACTCTCAGTAGATGTCAGGAAATGGGTCACTAATGCGTAACGGGAAGCGGGACTAATGGGGGTGGATCCTCCCCTCTACCCAGATGCTGTGTTCTATGCATTGTCCTCAGCCAAAGTCGTCTTGGTCTAGTTGTACTGTGCTTCTGAGTTTTCCTGCACACAGCCAGAAAGCCTGTGGTTTATTAACTTTTCTGTTCCTGAAGCCAGTTATAACAGCTTTGGACTCTCCAGTAGAATTAAGATGAGAATCCTTCGCGTGGCCTAAGCCATCTGTCTGTGCCTCTCCCCACCTTGTTTTCTGCTTCCTCAGTACCGGGCCTCCTTTAATCCGCTCTGCTCAATGCGTGAGTCTCCAGTTGGATAGCTCCTTACGTGCTCCTAATAATCACAACAACCTATCGTTCCTGTCGTGAATCTGAGACAGTATGCCAAGTGCTGTTTATACTGCAGCTACCAAGTGGCCATGTCATAGGAATCATCACCAGCCTCTCCTTTAGTTCCTCACTCACCAGTCTGCCTCAAGGCCTAGGCCGCTGCTGGTCTGTCTGCCCAGGTACTCAATTTCTCCACCTCCTGACCTGGCTAATTTGCTGTTCTCCCTTGAAGTCCATCTTAACACAGTTTTTTCCTTCATCTTAGACATAGGTTGGGACCATGTCACATGTTTCCATAGCATCCTGTGCTTACCTCTCACTGTCATCATGTACTTGCTATATTTTGTTCTCCACAGAACTGTATCCTTAAGGCCAGGGATTTAGCTCAGTGATTTCAGCACCTGCCTTGCAAGTGCAAGGTCCCAGGTTCCATCCCTGGTAACCACATACGACAATGCCAGGTGTGGTGACTCACTCTCACCAGCAATCACTACCACACACCGCAATGCCAGGTGTGGTGGCTAACACCTGTAATCCCAGCACTTGGGAGGCAGAGGCAGGAGGATTGCTGAGTTTGAGGCTGAGTTCAGGACCAGCCTGAGCTATAAAGTATGACCCTGTCTCAAAAAAAAAAAAAAAAAAAAAAAAAAAACCCAAAAAACTGTAACCTTTATATAGAGATCACGTCTATTCTATTCACTGCAATATCCCAGTTGTCTGATGTGTAGTAGGTATTCAGTGAATAAAGGCTGGAGACTAAGACTTAAAAGAGTGATCTTATTTTTTGGTCCTGGAATTTGAGCCCTTACAACACACAAAAAAGAAAATAGCTGGACATGGTGGCTCACACCTGTAATCCCAGCACTGATGAGGCAAAGGCAGGAGGATTGCTGTGAGTTCAAGGCTAGCCTGGGCTACATAGTGAGTGCAGGACCAGCCTGAACTACAAAGCAAGACCCTAGAAACAGCACTTGGTTTGGTTTTGGGTTTTTTTGAGATAGGGTCCCACTTTGTTGTTCAAGCTGACCTGGAACTCACTATACAGCCCAGGCTATTCTTGAACTCTTGGCAATCCTCCTGCCTGTGCCTCCCAAGTGCTGGGATTATAGGTATGAGCCACCATGCCCAGCACTGTAATATACTTGCCAGGCAGATGCTAGAACCACTGAGCTAAATCTCCAGCCCCTAAATACAGCACTTAGAACTCTTAAGAACTCTTCAACTTCTGGCAGTATGTGCTGCTCTGAGTCCAGGACTTCTATTTCAATGAAACTGCTTGTATTGAAGAAGTCCTGAGCACCACAGTGTCACAGTCCACCTGCTAAGCAGGCAGATCTCTAGTTTGATGACTCATGTACATCCACTCATCAGGAATCTGACATTCTTGTCACAGTGCCTTACACCCCAAATCATGAACTTGGGATGGAAGGGCAGCGGTGTTTGTGTGAAGCAGTTACCAGGAAGCCACGCAATACGTGCTTGTCCCCGTATCTGTCATAGGAACGAGAACAGTAAATATCACAGTGTGTGTCTCTGTCTCTGTCCTCCAGCTCTTAGCTAAGTTGGTTATTTTAAATGTGCCTTGGTCTCTAGTTTCTTTTAAATTGTATGATTGTACAACAGGCAACTGGCTATGACTCTCCTGATGTTTCTGGATTGGAATATGTTCAAGACTGCCAAATAAAGTAGAAAGTGATTAGTTATCTGCAGGTCTTCAAGCAGAGAAAGGAGTCGTGTGTTACTGTATCGCACATCTCACTATAAGCTGTCACAGATGCTCTTATCCTCATTGGTTTGATAAGTTCTTTAAAGCTCCATTTCTGTTACCTTTTGAATTCTAAACTGTGCTTGACACCCCCTTCACTATTAACATTTGTATTTAGGTAAAGAGAAGCCTGTGATAAAGCTTCTCTTGTATTTGGAGCTATTGTTCAACTGTGTTATCTTCATTCTCTTCCTACACCTTACTATGCTTCAGTCCCTGAACTCCCCCAATGGACTAGGAATTGAACCCAGAGCCTTTCCAATGAGCTACACCCCTTTTCCTATTTTTTTTTTTTTTAATTTTCGGGCAGGGTCTTAATAAGTTGCTCAGGCTGAACTCAAATTTGGGATCTTCTCGTCTCAGCCTCTCAAAGTATTGAAATTATAAGTGTGCACCACCAGGCCCAGCTTCTTACCTGAACTTTAAATTCAGTTTAGTTTAATAAAAGTGATTTGGGACAGTCTTACAAACTTAGGATATATCCATTTTAGATTAATGGAGGCTTTTCTTTCTTTCTTAAGTTATACTATGTGTAGTCTGACTGCATACAAATTCCCAGCTCATCTAGAAATCCCTGAGGTCCTATTCACAGCAGTGCTAGAAGTCTAATACTGTTTCTGTGTGAAATCTGAATGAATTTCAGGGGTTTTTGTTTGGATTTTTGTTTGTTTGTTTGATTGGTTTTTTGGCAGTACTGAGGATTGAATCCAGGGCCTTGGACCAAGCTACATCCCTAGCCCTTTATCTTTTATTTTGAGACAAGTTCTCACTAATTCAATACATTGCTCGGATTAGGCTCTAATTTGCAGTCATCTTGCCTCAGCCTCCCAGAGTGCTGAAATTACAGGCATGTTCCTCCAGCTGAATTTTAGGTTTTAAGCATGTGGCTGTCATAAACTGCTTCGGTGCCTGTCAGTGGTTCCTCTGCCCACTCTTCTAGGAACTGGGTGTTGTTCAGTGAGCACGTGGGAAGTTGAACTCCCGGGGCCTTCCTAGTCCTTGTGCCGTGAGCCAGATGGAGACGTCTCAGTTCTTCCTCCCACAGGATGATCCTGGGAATGAGACTGAAGGGAGCGGACCTCAAGGTGTTTGGCATTGCATGGAGCCTGAGGACCTTTCTGTCAAACTGTGCATTGGAAGGAAGTTAGGATTTGAAATCCCTTTTGACCTTTCACAGGAGAATTAAAGATCTTACTAATTAAAGGACTTTTTTTAGATTTATTAAGAGTGTTGGACATTTAAAGTATCGATTGTATCTTTCATGGATGTATTTCCTTCTTTTAGAGTTCCTTCCTGAACTACTTTCCTCTCTGGCTCTACAGTCCTGCAGATACTTTGTTTTGTATAATGTTGATACTGTATATGTCTCTGTGTTCCTTTTTTTTTTAAATTGACACAAAGCTAAGAAAAATTTGGATTTTTTGTTTTGTTGTTGTTGTTGTTTTTATTTTTTGGTTTTGAACCTTTAATGAGAGAGAAGAAAAAAAGATACACTGTGGAGCTGTGTTTGGTGTGTCTGTGCGTTACGCTCTGGGGCTAAGGATGGCAGAACAACTACAAGTACTGACAGAGTCACAAACCACCAAGCCGTGAGTTAGGTCTCTGTCTGCCCATCACTCAACAGCATGTTAGTGATCCCGCGACTGATGGGGAGCAGACTCTGGGCATTGCACGGTACCCCCTGGCACCTCCACCTCCAGCAGCACATGGTACATCTGCCCCAGACAGTCCGCATCGTGCTCATATCCTCTGTCGGCTCTCAGGGCACCTCCACCAGGTGCCAGGTCTCCGCCGGCGAGTCTGGGTTGAACTCCATGGGGTTGCCGCAGACCTTGGTGGCCTGGGGGCGCAGGGGAAGCCAGGGGACCCACCCCACCTGTGGGAGCTTAGGAGATGGTGGGTGAGCAGTTTCATATTGCCACACCGGATCCTCCCACCCGGAATGGGAAAGAACAACTCAGGAAAACTTGGAAGAGCCTCATCCCCGCATAGTCCTGAAAATTAGCACCAATGTGGTGGTCTCTCCTAGACACCGTAAAGCTCTGTCCCGACACACAGCCCTTCAGAGTGTCAAGTCTGGGTAGATGCAGACTGAAATACAAATACAGCTTGGTCCTTGACCTCTCTGACACTGAAAAGTAATCTACTCAAAGCAGTTAGCTGCTGCCTTGGAAATGTTTAACATCCGATTTACCACTCTCCAAAAAATGTGTGAGGACACTTGGAAACAGACTTATAGAGCTCCTCTGAGCTGGAGACAGTGGTGAGCACTGTAGTCCCAACCACATAAGCCAAAGCAGGGTAATCAAAATTTTGAAACCAGGTGAGCCAGGGATTTAGCTCAGTGGTGCACAAGGTCCTAAATTCATCCCTGGTACCAGGTATGTGCGGGAGGTAGAGTGGCAAAAATTGCACTGCACCTCCCTGGCAAGCACAAGGTCCTGAGTTCGGTCCCTGGTACAAAAAAAATTAAAGCCAAGCCTCGGACAACCTTAGCTAGACTCTACCTCAGAATAAGATAAGAAAGGCTGGAGACCAGCCTGGTAGTGAAGCTCAGTGACAATGTACTTGCCTAGCGTGAACAGGCATCTGAGTTCAGTCCAAGAAAAAAGAGACTAAATATAATGAAAGAGGCTAACACTTATATACAGAAGGCCGTAAAATATTGCAAGAGAAATTAAATAAAATTTCAATATATGGAGATACATTCCACATTCCATGTTTCTGAACTGAAAGATTCAGTATTGTTAAGAAGGTAACTACTGGGGCCGAGGATTTAGCTCAGTGGTTCCAGCCCCTGTTTTGCAAGCGAAAGGACCCGAGTTCAATACTCCGGTAATATACAATACTGAGCATTGAGACTCACGCCCAGCAGCACCACATACCACAGTGCCGGGCGCGGTGGCTCACGCCTGTAATCCCAGCACTCGGGAGGCAGATGCAGGAGGATTGCTGTGATGTGAGTTTGAGGCTGAGCCCAGGGCCAGCCTGAACTACAAAGCGAGACCCTGTCTCAAAAAAAAAGAAGGTAACTACCCCCAAACTGCTCTGTATATTCAACATGAATCAGGTCAGAATCCCAGCAGGATTTTTGCAGAAATGGATATTTTGAAAAACAACAAAAACAGTCAGGGCTGGGGATTTAGCTCAGTGGTTCTGGTGCCTGCCTTGTAAGCCCAAGATCCCAAGTTCAGTCCCCACTATGGAAAAAAAAAAGAAAAGAATTGTGGGTAAGAGTTTATGATAGACTAGAAGATGGATCGACGATTTAAGATCTCATTAAATTTCTTTAGAAGTCTGAAACCACCATGGAACATGGGATAGTTTCTAAGAAAAAGACCTTTTACGCTTTTATGTGGTTGGAGCAAAGCTGATACCCACCATCATGGTCTCCCAGGCTGGTGTGTGGGCTGCATGGCTCTGACCTTATCCAATCCAGGCCCCTACTGCTACTGTCAAAATGGAACCCGTGTTAGCAGATTGTGAAGCCTTCTGTTCTACTCTTTTTGCAGGTACCCCAGGATACATTTCCATACAGGCCTCGTGGATGCCCATCTCTACTGCTTGAAAAAATATGTTGTAGATTTCCTAATGGAAAATAGGTAAGAAAGACAGAGGTAAGAAAGTCAAACATACAGGGTTTTTAGGGGTTTTTTAGTTTTTGTATGTTTGTTTTTGTGGTGATATAGATTGAACCCAGGCCCTCGCATGCACCGAGATACACCCCTAGCCCAGGTGAACCATACAGTTCTTAACAAGCTGTCACAGTTTTAAATGGTGAGGCGGGAAGGTTGCTGGGGTTTGAGCCCAGAATCGTATGCGTATTAGACGAGCACTTTACCTTTGAGCTACACTATCCCCCAAGGCTCCTTTCGGTTATTGCTGTTTCCAGACAAGATCTCACTATATAATTCGGGTGGCCTTAAATTCACTGTAGCCTTAAACTCATGACAATCCTCCTGCCTCAGCCTCCCAAGTACTAGGATTACAGTATATACCACCATGCCTAAGTAAGATTGCTTTGGGGTTTGAGAGGATTGGCTTTCCCCCTTGCTTTTTTTAAGGTATTGGAAATCAAACCCAGGGACTCCTGCTTACCAGCATTTCAATGCTGAGCTATGTCCTGAGCCCAACTCTCCAACCCACTGCTAGATACCAGTTTATGTAGATAGTGCAATTGGTTCTTGTTAGAGAAGTTACAATGTTAGAAATATTATCTGCCATCTTGCACAATCCTTCCAGGTTCTTCACCCTCCCAGCAACTCCACCCTGTGACTATAAGTTTCTCTTTCCCGGTTTCTACGTCAGTTAGAAGTGATTGAAACTGGGCCAGGAATTTAGCTCAATGGTTCCAGCACCTCTTGCAAGAGCAAGGGCCCAGGTTCAATCCCCAGTAACCACATACTGCACTGGGTGTGGAGACTCACGCCCAGCAGCAATCAGTACCATATACCACAGTGCTGGGCGTGGTGGCTTGCACCTGTAATCCCAACACTCGGGAGGCAGAGGCAGGAGGATTGCTGTGATATGAGTTTGAGGCTGAGCTCAGGGCCAGCCTGAACTACAAAGTGAGACCCTGTCTCTAAATAAATAAATAAATAAATAAATAAATAAATCTCCTGACAAGTATGTTGGTGTGTGGTATGGTCATTGAGCATTGGCTTGGCAGATTCTTTACCTTTACAGTTCTCACTTTTTCATTTTAGAAATGAAATGGTAGGCCAGGGATTTAGCTCAGTGGCAACGCGCCTGCCTGGCAGGTGCAAGGTCCTGAGTTCAATCCCCACTACCAGAAAAAAGAAATGAAGTGTATCTATGTGCCGTACCGGTCCCCTCTTTGCATTTTTGGAACCTCTGTTATAATTAGCAAAATATTTCTAAAGCTACCACTAATCCACTGATGCCTCTTTCTACACAATTCCAGCCTTTTCTTCCCTCTTACAAGGCTGAGTTCCCCACCGTTATGCTATAATATTTGTCTCTAAATATTTCCTTCCACTATGCATGGATCCGATAGATGGGCCCTCTTGGCAAAGGGTCAGAGGTCTACTCCAGAATAGGGAAAAGAAAAAAGAGCAAATCTCCCTCTAGTTTTGGAACAGAAGCCCACCTCCTTGAGTGTACTGCCATCAATGCAGAGAGGCAAACCTTATATACATATATATATAAAGAGTGAGAGAGAGAGAGATTGGTGTCAGGGATCAAATGCAGAGCCTTGCGCTCTCCAGTCAGCACAGTGTAACTGAGCTACATCCCCAGTCCTCCTTTTTCTTATTTTGTTTTGAGAACAGATTTGTGGTAGAGACAGAGTCAGACTGGTAAATCACAGATCTTGAGTTTCCAAAGGAAAAAAATGCCCTTTAAAGTTAATATCAAGGATTTTTTTCTTTTTAGACAGGGTCTTGTTTTGTAGTTCAGGCTGGCCATGCCTAGCATTGCGGTACATGGTTACTAGGGATCAAATTCAGGAGCTTGTGCTTGCCAGGCAGATACCAGAACCACTGAGCTAAATTTCCAGCCCCAATCTCAGGGATTTTTGTTAAGAAAATCATCTAGAAGTAGGTAGGGAGTTATTACTTTTTTGTTAAAGGCCCCAGTACCATTATCACACCTTAAAAGAATTTTTTTTTTCCTTTTGAACTATCAGATATTGTGGGTGTTGGTGTCTGAATGAACATGGAGGCAGTTTTCTACCAAAGCCAGCTTTATCCTGGCTGCAGTAGTTTGGTTTGGTTTGGGGTTTTTTTGTTACCAGGGATCAAACTCAGCCTCTTTTTTTTTAAGGTTTTTTTGAGATAGGGTCTTGGTTTGCGGTTCAGGCTGGCCCTGAGCTCAGCCTCAAACTCACATCACAGCAATCCTCCTGCCTCTGCCTCCAGAGTGCTGGGATTACAGGCGTGAGCCACCACGCCTGGCACTGTGGTATGTGGTACTGGTTGCTGCTGGGGTGAGTCTCCACGCCCAGTATTGTTATGTGGTTACTGGGGATCGAACCCGGGTCCTTGTGCTTGCAAGACAGGCGCCGGAACCACTGAGCTGTATCGCCGGCCCCCAAACTCAGCCTCTTATGCTTCCAAGGTTGGCGCAGGCCAGTTTTGTTTTGTTTTGTTTTTAATTTGTTTTCAACAGTGGAGATTGAACCCAGGGCCTTCACACTGAACTTGCTTATTTGTTTTTCATTTGGCCATTACCAGTTAACTATGTGCCCTAAGGACCAGCTTGAAGTCGGTGACCTGACTGTGGCTCCCAGCTACAAGCTGTTAGCATGGGACTTTCCCAGGAGCTACTGTAATAAATGATGCTGGTCTCCGGCTCCAACTACCTCCCCATCTCAGAATCTGGTGAAGAAACCCTTAATTCTTTCCTCTTACCACCTACCTTCAAACTCTCAGAGTTACTAGAATCAAAGGCATATATTAAACATTGGTGAATTTCGGGCTGGGGATTTAGCTCACTGGTTCCGCTGCCTGCCTTGCAAGCACAAGAACCCGGGTTCATCCCGAAACCACATATAATAATACTGGGCATGGAGACTCATGCCCACCAGCATTCTATACCACATACCACACACCACAGTGCCAGGTGTGGTGGCTCACACCTGTAATCCCAGCAATCAGGAGGCAGAGGCAGGAGTGTTGTGAGTTCAAGGCTGAGCGCTGGGCCAGCCTGAATTACAAAAGCGAGACCCTGTCTCAAAAAAAAAAGAAATTGATAAACTTAAATATATTTGAGAAGGTGTAAAGAAACAGTAGGGTGAATTACAGTGGTAATTAAGGGAGATTATTTATTCCCAGCTAGAATAGAGCAGGCTGTTGAGAAATTGTGAGAGAAGAGATTGAAAAGGGTGAGATTGAAAAAGAGATTGAATTGGTGATAGGTAGCAATGTATAGATTTTGAAAGCTGAGCACAGGAGGGGACGTGGTATGTATCCCTATAACTCTACCCTTGAGAGGCTGAGACAGGAGAATCTCTATGTTAGGGTCTGGTCTGAGATACATAGCAAGTTTGAGACCAAACTGGTATAAAGGAATTTGTTTTAAAAAGAAAACAAGAAGAAAGCCAGGTATGGTGGTATATGCCTATAATCCTAGCACTAAGGCAGGAAAATCACTTTGAGTTCAAGACTAGATGGGTTACACAGTGAGTTCCAGACCAACCTGAACTACATAATAAGACCCTTCTTTAAAAAAAAAAAAAAAATCAAAACTGTTCTTGCGGGCCGGGGAGTTAGCTCAGTGGTTCCGGCGCCTGTCTTGCAAGCGCAAGGGCCCGGGTTCGATTCCCCGGTAACCACATAACAATACTGGGTGTGGAGACCCACACCCAGCAGCAACCAGTACCACATACCACAGTGCTGGGCGTGGTGGCTCAGGCCTGTAATCCCAGCACTCGGGAGGCAGAGGCAGGAGGATTGTGATGTGAGTTTGAGGCTGAGCTCAGGGCCAGCCTGAACCACAAAGCGAGATCCTGTCTCAAAAAACCTAAAAAAAAAAAAAAATGATGCCAAGCATCGTGGCTCACCCCAGCTCTTGAGAGGCTGAGGCAGGAGTTCAAGGCCAACCTGGGTTATATAGTGAATGTTAAACCATCCTGAGCTATACAGTGAGACCCATCTCAAAAAAAACAAAAGTTCTGGCCTCTTTTTGACTTGGCTGTACTTGGTTTCTGCCCTTAGATAGCCTAGAAATTGTATGATGGTCTCTCTATTCAAATAACAAAATCAAGCCAAGAGAGTCTGTCTTGCAAATCTCCTCACCTGTTATTTGTTGGCTGTGTATGAATATCTGAAGATACTGTTACTGCCAAATGAATGCCAAACAAATTATACCAGAGTGGTCTTTGAGTTAGTCTGTGTGTCTTTCCTTCTCTTTCCCTGTGTGAGAGACTGAGGACTGACTAACCCAGGGTCTTCACAGTCAGCTATGTCCCCAGCCTCTTTTTATTTTGAGATAAGATCTTCTAAATTGCCCAAGTTGAATATGTACTGCTTTCTTTATTCAGTACGATTTCATGAGCTTTTTCCTGTGTTATCAAAAAATTATTTATAATCACAGTTTTATGCATGTGAGCCTGCTGTGCAGGTGTTTTTGGTTTTGTTTTGGCTTTGTTTTGTTTGTTTGCTTTTGTAGTACAAAGGTTGAATCCAGTGCCTTCACACCGAGCTACATCTCCAGCTTTATTTATTTTTTATTTTTTGGCAGTACTGGGGATCAAACTTAGGACTTTATGGTTGCGAGGCAGGCACAGCACCACTGAGCTAAATCCTTGGCCCTGCTTTTTAAATTTTTTATACAGGATCTTATTATTTTTTATATAGGGTTTCACTAAGTGCCTAAATTGCCTGGGATGGGTTAAACTTGCAGTCCTCCTAACTGAGGCTCCCAAAGTGTTGGGATTAAAAGTATGAACCACCAGCAGAGCAGTGGCTGGGTCAAATGGAACCTCCAATCCTAGCTTTTTGAGGAATCTCCACACTGATCTCCACAGGGGTTGTACGAGTCTACAGTCCCACCAACAGTGGAGAAGAGTTCCTTCTTCTCCACAGCCTTGCCAACATTTGTTGCTGGCTAATTCTGAAGTGGCAGCCATTTTTTGTGAAGTGATGAAATCTCAGTGTTGTTTTCATCTGCATCTCTCAAATGACTAATGATGTTGAGCATTTTTTTTTTTTAAGGTTTTTTGAGACAGGGTCTCACTTTGTAGTTCAGGCTGGCCCTGAGCTCAGCCTCCAACTCATCACAGCAATCCTCCTGCCTCTGCCTCCCGAGTGCTGGATTACAGGCGTGAGCCACCATGCCCGGCACTGTGGTATGTGGTACTGGTTGCTGCTGGGCGTGAGTCTCCACACCCAGTATAGGTATGTGGTTACCGGGGATCAAACCCCGGTCCTTGCACTTGCAAGACAGGCTCCGGAACCACTGAGTTAAATCCCCAGCCCAAGCATTTCTTCATATACTTTTAGCTGCTCTTACTTCTTCTGAAAAGTATCTGTTCATTTCAGATGACCATTTCTGAATTGGGTCTTTAAATTTGGGTGGGCTGATTTTTTTAAGCTTTTTATATATTCTAGATAGTAACCCTTTGTCTGAGGAAGAGCTGGTAAAGACTTTTTCCCACATTGTTGATTGACTTTTTGCTCTGTTGGTGGTTTCCTTTGCTGTGCAGAAGCTTTTTAAAAGAATGAGGTCCCATTTGCTGATTTCTTCTGCCAATTCCTGCGCTATAAAGGTTTTGTTCAAGAAATCTTTCCCTAAGCCATTGTCTTCAAGAGTTTTACCTAACCTGTTTTGCAGCAGGTTTAAAGTGTCTGTTATGGAGTATTACTCTGCCATAAAAAATGTTAAGTTTGAATCATTTATACTTAAATGGACATACCTTGAGGATTTTCTCATAAGTAAAATAAATAGGTCACAGATATGTAAATATCGCATCTTTTCTCTGGTATGAGAAAATAAAAATGTAAATGAGCTCTAGAATTGTATGTTATATATTGTGAAATAGAAAATACTCAAAGGAAATAGGGAGCAGGGGGAAAAATAATGAGATTATAACAAAAAAGAAAGGAAACAAAGTTTATGTATATAGGGGGTGGGGGTAGTTGGGTGGATAGGGCTATGGGAAAAAATGCGATTAAGTTGTGTCATATACTGGTACAAATTCTCATTGTTGAGTGCAATCATGATGTGTATATGTAATGTACCAATAAAGATTTCAATTTTAAAAAAAAGCGTGAACCACCATTCTCAGTTTGATATATTATTATTGTTATTTATTTAGCAGATATTATTGAACACAATAAATTTTCCCTAAATTTACAGAAATGGAATTAGAATGAACTATTATAAATTCTTCAAGTCTTTTGCTGTCTATTTCTTCAGAAACAATTTACTCTCTTGATTCACACTGTATAATAGTCATTAGGGCTGGAAATTTAGCTCAAGTGGTACTGCAACTATGTTGGAAGCATAATGGGCCCAAGGTCAATCCCTAGTACTCCAAAAAAAGAAAAATCTTTAGGAAATGGGGTCTTGCTTTGTAGTTCAGGCTGGCCCTGAACTTATGTAGCCCCAGCTGGTTTTGAGCTCATAGTAATCCTCCTGCCTCTGCCTCCTGAGTGTTGGGATTACGGGCGTGAGCCACCACACCTAGCATTGTGGTGTGTGGTACTGATTGTTGGTGGGCCTGAGCCACCACACCTGGCTTTTTTTTTTTTCCTTTGTGATTTCTTGAGAGGATCTTTTACAGTAATTTCATGAGATGAGACTATATAAGAAGGAAGATTGCCTAGCATTTCTGAGGCCCTGGTTTCCACTGTCCCCAGCACTGCAAGAAAGAGACAGAGAATCGAGAAAGATTTTGTTGGGGTACTGTATGTAGCTGGTAGCGTTCAAGCCCAACGTCAGGATGTTCACAGAGGTTCAGGTAGCTTTGGATTGGGGGAAGATTTTACAGTACTGGGAGTTAAACTCATGGTCTTTTGAGTTATATCCTAAGTTATATCCCCAACCCTTTTTTATTTGCATGTTGAGAAAGGTTCTAAGTTGCTAAATTGCCTAGACTGGGGCCAAAGTCTCCACTCTCCCACCTCAGCCTCCCAGAGTGCTGAGATTGTAGTTGTGTTCCACCAAGCCCAGCTCAGCAGTAGCCTTGTATGTCTTCTTGTCACAGCTTTGAGCTCCCTGCACTCTGACTACAAAGCAGGATGGGTAATTCTGTCCTTCAGGGGGCTGCTGAGCCGTCCGTGTCGTGGGAGGGGATCTGATGCTAGCTCTGGCCGAGGGGGGTGGGACCTGGCCGGATGGTTTCATATCTTCTCTTGGAATCACTGAAGTTCTTGAGCTTCTCCCGATGGGGCTTTGTGCCAAGGCTTGTTTGCTTGCCTCTTGCAGTGACGGTTCGTTCTGTTTTGGTCCATAACATAAATACCGTGGCCCTGAAATCCTCCAGCTGCCCATGCCTTGTCCTTTCTTCAGAAGGAACCAACTTGTTTTCCGGTGGAGAGGAGCAAGGAACATTTGCTATCCACAGTGGTTTGGAGCATTAAAAGGAAAGAGCTAAGAATAAATGTTGCTTCATTGTTTGTATTCATATGGAAATTTTTAATCTCCATCAAAGGATCAGGAGAAAAATCACATTGAAATTCAATACAAGAACTCCCAGTTTACATGGAGTTTTTCAAAGATGTTTGTCTTGATCCTTTAAAAATAACAAACTATGAACTATGTAGCTCCAGGGTTCACAGTTTTTCCTCCCCTCCTCAGCCCCTC
>PVIR01032512.1:0-16844 GCA_004026965.1 Petromus typicus
CTACTACAAAACAGGTTAGGTAAAACTCTTGAAGACATTGGCTTAGGGAAAGGCTTCATGAACAAAACTTCTATAGCACAGGAATTGGCTGAGGAAATCAACAAATGGGACCTCATTCTTTTAAAAAGCTTCTGCACAGCAAAGGAAACCACCAACAGTGCAAACAGGCAACCAACAATGTGGGAAAAAATCTTTACCACCTGTTCCTCAGATAAAGGGCTATTATCTAGAATATATAAAGAGCTCAAAAAAATGAGCCCACCCAAATTTAATGACCCAATTCAAAAATGGGCATCTGAAATGAACAGATATTTTTCAGAGGAAGAAGTAAGAGCAGCTAAGAAGCATATGAAGAAATGCTCAACATCATTAGTCATTCGACAGATGCAGATGAAAACAACATTGAGATTTCATCTCACACCACATAGAATGGCTGCCGTTTCAGAATCAGCCCACGGCAAATGTTGGCGAGGCTGTGGAGAAGAAGGAACCCTTCTCCACTGTTGGTGGGACTGTAGACTTGTACAACCCATGTGGATATCAGTTTGGAGAATCCTCAAAAAGCTAGGATTGATGGTCCCATTTGACCCAGCCATTGCCCTGCTAGGTATATACACACAAGAATTAAAAGACTCATATCACAGTGACATATGTGCACCCATGTTTATAGCAGCCCAATTTGTGATTGCTACATCTTGGAAACAACCCACGTGTCCATCAACTGGAGACTGGATCAAAAACTGTGGTTCTTCTACAGAATGGAGTACTACTCTGCCATAAAAAATGATAAGTTAGAATCATTTCTACTTAAATGGACATACCTTGAGGATATCCTCATAAGTGAAATAAATAGGTCACAGATAGATACATATTGCATCTTTTCTCTGGTATGAGAAAATGAAGATGTAAATGAGTCCTAGCATTGTATATTATATATTGTGAAATAGAAAATGCTCAATGTAAAATAAGATGAAAGGGGACAATGTTGAGATTGTAACAAAAAAGTAAGGAAAGAAATTTTATGTATATGTGGGGGTGGTAGGGTGGGTAGGGCTATGGGAAAAAATGAGAATTAAGTTGTGTCTTATACTGGTACAAATCCCCATTATGAAGTGCAATCATGATGTGTATATTTAATGTACCAATAAAGATTATTAAAAAAATATGAACAAACCTCAATTAGTAAATGAGTGAATGTTTCATAGAAACAGAGAGAGAGACAGAGACACAGAGATAGAGATAGAGAGAGAGAGAGAGAGAGAAAGAGAGAGAGAGAGAAACTGAGACAGAGAGACAGAGATAGAGACAGAGAGATAGAAAGAGACAGAATTGCCTTAACAAAGAATTCTAACAGTAAATTCAAGGTTTACAAAGAAACAACTACTAATGTAAGAAGATAAAATAGAAAATGTGTGCAGGTTGTATGATTTTTGTAGGTAGAGTTACAAAGTTGAAGAGTCTTAGATACAGAAGGATTTAGTTATGTTTATATTTGGCAAGATATTTCCAACTGTTGTTCAGGTTAATTGGTGTTGGCTATACTCAAATACAGAGCTTACCAAGAGATGAGATTTCTGGTTATCTGAAGATAACTAATGTCTTTGTTTATGTGAAGATTGTTGAATGGTTATAGGAGAGTTTCCCATTTTCTTTCTTGGGTTAGTTGAAATATTCTTTTTAAATTAAGGACCTTTCCTTATCCTAGAGGATATTATCTAAAATGGACCTCAATTTCACTAAACAAATTTACTTCTGTAAGTGTCATAGTTTCCAGAAAAATGCTTTCTAGAAGTACCTTTTAAAGTTAACTCTAATGTTTAATATCTAATTGTGAGAACTCATCTTTGATTTATTAATTTGTTATGTAATTGATGTGTAACCTGCTATTTAGATATTATATGTCAATTAGACTAGAAATATCTATCTTCTAATGCTCTCCCAAAGGATGAATGAGCAAAGTTTACTTAAATGTACAACGGAAAAACAATGAGTAGTCAAAAATTTTACTTAAATTATAAAGTAATTACATGTTCTATTACAAAAAAGTGTAATGGGCCATATTTCCTTTTTTATTGCATTTCCATTGGAACTCTATATGAAAAGAGTCAAAGCAATAGGAGTTATTTTTCTCAAAACACCAGATGTTGATTCACCTGTCTGCTTACTGTTAAGAGCTCTAATCTTGTAGTTAGATAAATACCTTAATTAAATCACGTGTCATTTCTGTACCGCTAGGGCAGCTGCAAAGCTGGAACTCAGTTAAGAAATTGATACTTTGTTGGTTCACATGGTGTTTGTTCATACACATTTGGGCATCTTTCAACAAGTGCCACAACATTATTTTTCAAATGCAGATTTTCTGTTCTGTATTGAGTGATCTTAACCTCAATTCTCTCATTCAGGGTAAGCACAATTTGCCCTGAGTGTTAGTAAACACTATATGTGAAGTTGCGATCGGGGAGTACTCAGAAGTTGTTAGCCTTTGTGCTGCTCCGTCCTTGTTTGGTAGCATTGAAATAACCTCCTTTAAACATTATCATCATTGAACCTATTGGCTGAAATGCCTTAGTGATTTTTAAATGTTGTGCATTATATTATTTCAAGCAATATTATCTTAATATCATATATACTGAAATGAATAAAAACATGATCTTGGCTTTCAAGAAGTTCAGTCTAATGAGCCAAATTCACAATAACATTTAAAGGTATTTATCAACTAAGTTACAGAAAGTTATGTAACCTATTTGCAGTTCATCATCTCCTATTATTCAGACATACACTTCCTTTATCCAGGACACTGATTAAACCACCAAAATCACTTGGAAGGATTTTCTAGGCCCTACCTGGATCAATAAACTCCAAATTTGGTTCTCATTTCCCTGTTGAGTATGGTACTTTCTTCACTTTTCTATATTTTTCCCATTTGGACTTACTGAATAAGAGCAATATACAAAAGCTTCAACTATCTCTTTTGTGTGTTCTTTTTTCCAGATTAGTGTATAATCTTCTTGGGGAGGAGATCTTATGCTTGTTCTTTGTGTACCATTTATGAGTGACATTTACATTACTCTTAATGCAGAAGGCACTGAACAATGGTCGTGGGCAACTGATCACTTCTGGTAAGCTGGCCTCTTCCTCTCAGCTGTCTTGGAATTAACAGCTGTGGAATATCATTGTGAATTATTGAACTTTTATCTTGATTTAGTTTTCTGACTTCAAATTTTTACCTTTCATGAGTTAAGCTTTTTAAAATTTAATTTTCCATAGGCTAAATTAAATATTAAAAATTTCTTATTTATAGTCATTTTTTGGGAAATGAATTATAAAGCCAAAGCACTGAGCTATAAATTCTCCAAAGTATCGTGAAGATAGGGATAATGTCATATTTATCATTGTGTACAGGCACATAGAAAGGACATGGCATATATAAGGCACTTACAAAGTTTTGAATTAGTCTGTTGGCTAAATTAAGGTTCATTAGTAGAGACACTGAACTCATTATCATGCTAGTTATTTTGAAAATCAGGTGCATCTATTTCTAATAGCATTTTCCTTAAATTATCTTGTTTTTACTCATATATTCTAGGAATCTAACTTTCCTCTTTTGTATCTCTGTGTCTCCCTCAGAGCATGCCTTTGTTGACATCATTTAGATTTTGTGTTGGCTCATTTTAATCACTGATTTCTGGGGCTGTCTGTGGATCAAACACTATGTTTATGCAGCACACTCTGAGATTTTAGGCACAATGCATGCTGTTCTTTTTCTAAAGCTCATTGAAGAAAACATGGATCATATTTGTATTAACAAGTAAAATAATGTAGATGCTAGTCTATTTATTTCGTTCAAATGCAGTCACTCAGAATTCTTGATATATTTCCTACCATTCTTTTCTTTTTATAGTTGGAAAAGTTGATTAAGAGATGGCTTCTGCCTAGGAGAGACAGAAGGAGAACCCCAAAGTGAATCGTCTGCCAATCTTTTATTTTATGCATTAAAAATCATGGTTTTTGCCTAAAATCCAACTCTTTAATTTTCTACCATCTTTTGATTCTTTAACATTATAAAGTAAATATTTCCCAATGTTGTATGTACCTTGTTCTAAGCTCTACTTAATGAATCTGTTGTATATTAATAGTTGTACCATAATTTTAATAAACCATCTTCTTATGGGTGAATTTTTAAAATTGATTATATTGGTACATTTTATACATACAATACGATCACATTAAGAACTTATTACTGTTCATGACATACCTTGATTCTCATTTTCCCCCCATTTTATTCCCTGCTACAACTCCTGTACCCTATGTACATAAGCTTTATTTCCTATTTTATACTATGAAGTTTTTTCTTTACATTTTTTATGTCCCCTACTCACCCTTCCCCTTTTTATTGTTGAATTTTTTGATAGCGCCATATTTTTATCATCAGAAACAGTTCTGAGATAATTATCTTTATATAATTTTCTCCAAATATGACTATACCCCCAAAAACGTGTCCAACAGTATGAACATTTTCAAGTTATTTAGACATATGAAAAACTATTTCTTAAAGCATTGTCTTGCATACCTCTTCCCAGCAATGCAAATACATTTCTTTTTAACAAACTCTTGTTAGCATGAAGACTTTCAATATAAAAAAATTTAAATTTTATCTAAGATCCTTCTGGAAGTTTCTATTGTGAACATGTGTTTAAGACTTTATTCCTTTGATTTTAGCACCAGCTTATAAATGTATTTACACCAAAGCCATACTGATGCAGCTGCTGATGTGGGCAAAACAGGTTACCCTGGCTTACCCTGGGTGATGGGAAGCTGGCCAGACGGTATACTTTTATGTCAGTAGAGGCTGGCTGGAGTGCACAGCAGTGATAAGGCCCTTAGCCATTATGATACTAAGGGTGTGAGTATATGTTTTGACAGGATGAGAAGAAGCACAAAGAAAAGTTAAAGAGTATTTAGGCAAGAGGAAGCTGAAAAGCCACAGGAAATCTGAAGAATTCAGAATGTAGAATTTTGTGACAAGAGATGGAAACTCTAGGGTCTGTCAGTGGCTTCCATTATTTCTATTCATATCTTTATGCTATTTTCATGGTCCACTGTCATTTTTTGGATGTATTTTCATACCAAAAGAGGAGTGAAGCCTTGCTTTCATTTTGGCAACTAGATTGCTACTATCTAGTCAGATGAAAATGTTATTTAGGGTCACGTGAGTGGAACACTGATCCCTAATCATTTATGAAAAAAGACACAATATTCATTAAGGTTGTGACAGGTAAAGAGAAAGAAATTATGTAAAACTATAAAGTAGACATCTTCCAAGGCCCTAATCATTTGCCCATGTTCTCTGTAGACTATATTATTATTTTAACTGCTCTGTTCTTCTATAGTACGTCGGGACCAATAATAATATTATTTAATTATTTGTTTACATGACTGTTATCCTAGTTAGTTATGATCTCATAGAATACAATAATAACATTTTACTTACTATATCCTATGATAACTTGATAATGGATGCATGGAAGAACAAATAAAATGGAAAATATTCTTAAATAAGCAATCATATGTGTTATAAATTAGTTTTTTCATGAAAAACACACAAATAGAAATATACTCCTTATTCTGAAAATGTGGAAATGGGTCACATGGAGTTCAAATGACTTCCTCAAGTGACAGAACTGGCCAGGGCACAAAGCTAGGTTCAATAGGTAGGTGTTTCAACTCTAAGTTCCATATCTTTTCCAATAGTTGTTAGATGATAAAAAGAAGAATAATAAAAAACTGATGGGAATCAGTGAAAAATCAGGAGATAGCACAAAGAACACAAAATACTTATTCACGGAAGTAATGGCAGAAAAATTCCAAAGCATGGAAAAAGAATTTGACATTCAGATAAGTGAGGCATACATGATTGATCAGAAAAATACTATACCAAGGCATATATAGCCAAAATTCTGGAAGTTCAGCACAAGAACAGAATATTAAAATCTGTTAGAGAAATCACCTATAAAGGAAAGCCTATCAGAATCACAGCAGACTTCTCAACAGAAATCCTTATGCCGGACAGTTTAGAGTGAAGTATTTCACACCTTAAAAGAAAACTCCAACCCAGATTGATGTATTCACAAAATTATCTTTCAGTGATGATGGAGAAATGAAATACTTCCATGATGAAGAATACCTGAAGAAATTCATGACCATCAAACCAGTCCTCAAAAAAGTTCTAAAGGATATTCTAGAAAGAGAACAACAATTCTGAGTTCCAGTAGAATGATCCATTGAACAAGGAAAATGATTATATACAAGGGAAAGAAAGGGAACCAACAAGAGGAAAATAACATGGCAAGGCTAAAACAATACATGTTAGTTATAACATCAATATAAATAGTCTCACTTCACCAATCTAAAGAAATAGATTGGTGAAATAGATCAAGAAATGATTCAACAATGTACTGTGTACAAGAAACACATTTAACTGAAAAAGAAATTCGTTGACTGAAAGTCAAGGGATGGAACACAATATTCCACAGCATAGGAACTTGGAAAAAAGCAAGGGTAGCTATTTTATCTGCAGACAAAGTGTATTTCAAGCCAGCACTGATCAGAAGAGACAAAGAAGTTCACAACATTCTTATCAAAGGAAAAATCCAAGAAGAGATAACAATCATAAGTTTATGCGAAGCAAACACCAATGTACCCAACTATATAAACCAAAAATTAAAACATGAAAAATCAAATAAGCAGTAGTACAGTTGTAATAGTAGACCTCAACATCTCACTGTCACAAATCGATAACTAGACATAAAAAAAAGGACCAAAAAATATCAAAGCTTGAATCAAACCTTTGAACAAATGGACTTAGTAGATACCTATAGAAAGTTTACCCCAATTTCTTTTCAGCTGAAGAAATTTTCATGAGTTAATTGAATGAGGAAACTCATGGAATGCATATGAAATTGTGTTGGACAAATAATGTATCAAGTTCTTAATATTATTGTTTTTAGTTTTCTCATTTTTTCATAATATAGAGTAATATGGCATTTCTTTTTCTGGCCGGAGACACTCAGAGAAATATTTGGCATGGAAGCTGGATGAATCAACTGGTGATTCAGAAAAGATATTCTAAGTGAAGGAAGAGTCCAGTAGGAGGGTATTGGCACAATACAAACTCATGATATCATTCTCTTAACAGTTACTAGGTCAACATTGATAATTAGAATTACAGCGGGTGTTAGAGAGTGAAGATCCATTCAGTAAATTATTCACATTTGCTCATTTTTCTTTTCCTTTCAAAAACGGACTGAGAAAGTCAGTTGAAGAGCATCTGAATAACCAGGAAGTGCTCTGGTTTATATAAGTTCAAAAACAACAGAGAGATGCCTCTGCAGAAGAGACACAAACAGTAAGCAGAAACAAAATGCCATTTTTTTATTTTCTGAGAACTGGAAAATGATATCCTTAAGTGCCCATGCAAAGGACCAAAACAAAGAGCAGAAGGATTGAAAGGTTCAAATGAACTCAGTAGCTCACAGGTTTAGTGTAGTGTCTCTTCCATAGTTCCCATGCAGATGACCTCCAACCTCCTAAGTTTCCTCATTATTGGAAAGGTGAATGACAAAAGAAATTTCCCTAGTGTTTTGCAATAAAATATAGGATTTAATTATTGAATAAGATGTCCAGTAATCTAATCATCACTTTAGTTTCAGCTGATGGACTTAATTAGCATCCTTTTCTTCAATTATTTTTAATTATCCTGATAATCTCCCAAGTAGTTTGGCAGCAATATGGTGGAGAAATGTGGATGTAAATGAAATGATAAATCTTATTGCTCTAATTGGAATTAAAACCTATGTAATCAATTAGCCTCTGGTTTCTTAGTCCCTTACTTCGTGTGATCTTTATTTTAGGCACGTATAAAATCTGGATGTGGCAAAATTATGTAATTTCCTAATGCAGTAGTAGCATTCTCGCGAGAAGAGTTTGGAGTTTGGAATCTTATTGGAACAAAATGATGAGTATTTTAAGAGCCTTAATTATAACTTTTTTTCTTATCGCTCCAATCACAAAGCCCAGATAAAATATCATAATAGGAGTGTAATACTTTCTATAGGGAGACTGAAGCATGAACCACCTTGTTATTTCCATGTTTAGTTGCTGATTGGTTGTTCAGCCACTTCTTCATGCTTCATTACAATTGCAAAGGTAAATTTAAAACACGTTCAAGCTTTAAATGGCTTTCAACATAATATAACAGCATGAAGCACTCTGCAAATGTCTGAGTACAGTACAGAGGTAAATAGATACAAAAATTAGCGTCAGTGGTAATATAGATAGAACATTAAAATCTCAAGGACACAACATAAGCAGATATTTCTTGCTTTTTCCCCATTTCACCTTTTCCACTGTGGAATATGGCATATGTGACTTCTGAGGTTTTTGTGACTTGCTGTTGCAATTTAACTCCAAAATGTCCCCTAAAACTCTCACATTCAGAAATGTACTTGGTAGGAAGGAGTAAGTACCTGAGGGAGTAACCTGGAAGGGTATATTCTTGTTCAGGAGTCTTTCCTTCTTCTGCTTCCTGGGCATCAGGGGTTGTGTACTGTTTCTTTTGTCACACTTCTCTGCCATCCTATTTCTTCCTTGGTGATGAATCCAAATCATAGAGTCAAATAAACTTTCCTCCTTGAAGCTGCAGGTATTGGGTATTCTGCTCAGTGATCAAAAAATGGCTCCCAGAGAAGTGGGGCCATTCCTCCGACTGTGTCCGTTTGGGTGGTGGTTCGGCAGCTGTTGAGACTGGTTTTCAGGAGGAATTCAGGAAGATTTGGAGATGCCAGCTAGAGAAACTTTAGAATGATATAAGCAGAGAGATCAAAATTCTGGTCAGAGATCAGAATATCAGAATGTCCACAAGAATGCAGGTAATACAAGCCAGGGTCAGGAGTTTTCATTTGGGAACAAAAATTCTGTGGATATTTGGACTGAAGACCAGGTGTGCTATACCTTGGCAGAAATTTTGTTTTTATATTGCTCATGTCCTGAGACTTTGTGGGAGACTTGGTGGTAGACTAACTAGTGGCCAAAGGCAATTTTAAGGTAGTCCAAAGTTCAGGATGGGATTATAGGCTACTTTTAGTCAAATCTATATAAAAAGATAGAGCAAACTGGAGATTTGAAAAGTCAGCTGTATTTCAGGACAGAAAATCCAGTGGTACCTCGTTTCATAAACTCAAATCTTTCCACAATTCTGGTCATAAACTAAATTGCATGAGAACCAAATCAAATTTCCCCGTACGGGCAACATTGAACCTAGCCACTGAATTTGATTTGATTCTCATCCAATTATCTTTGCAACCAGAAGTGTGAAAATAATTAAATTCATGAACTGATGTCTGAAAAGTGGGGAAAAGGAAAGTATAGATGCTAGAAAGGTGAATGCTGAAAGGAAGCCAAGTACTTTGCATAAGACAATAGGAAAAATGGCTTGAGGGTCTCTTAGAGAATAGGCCCCACCCTTCACAAGCTTACAGGTGGAAAATTGTAATTATTTAATTTGAGGAGAGAGTCCCTGCTGAATGCTCACTCAGAGCCTCTTAAGGAAGTGCATCTCCAAGTTCAATCATCTCCATACTCAAAGTTCAGTCATCTGGGTATTCAAAGGCTGGAGCAGTAAGGCTGCTTGAATGCTTTGGAATGCTCATCTCACTGCAACTTACTTCAGATGCTAGATACTGAGCTACAGGACATAACTTTTTCCTTGCTGGACTTTGGTTGTGCTATGATCTCAGTCCATACTTCCCTTTTTCTTCTTCTCTTTTGGAATGAGATGGTTTATTTCCTATCATTGTAAGGTAAATATTTACCTTCCATTTTGACTTTTACAATGGCTGTTTTGTGGCTTGTATCTGTATGTACCTCCAAAGCTGCAGGTGGTCTGGCTCTATAGCATGTGATGCTGGGATTTAAAGTGTGATTACTAAATTAGTTCACTGACTGGTTTGGCATAATTCTGTACCAGATTCTGGGAGCCTCACCTTGGGTGTGAGTGCTATCCCCCTAAAGGGCAGGATAACCTGGTAAGATGCAATGGACAGAAAGAGGGTCACTGCTCAATGCTTGTCACTTGCTACCTGCTGCCTTCTGCCTGCTGTGAACTGTTTTCTTTTGTGATGCCCTCCTGCCATGCCACCCTGCCTTAGAGCCAGCTGATTATAAACAAAGTTGTACAAATTGTGAGCTAAATAAATCTTGCAGCTTTTAATATTGGGTGTCAGGTATTTTGTCTCAGTAATTAGAAAAAAATAACTAAGACAGGCTCACAGCTGAAAATACTTTTTTCTTATATCAGGTATACTTTTTAAATTATTAATTTCATCAGGTTATTTTAGATATGCATAATGATGACATTCTTAATGGGAAATTTGTATTTATCTGAACACAATATATCTTAATTATTCTTTCTTTCCCTTCCTCTCATTTTAGCCTCTTCTTCCCCATTTTGTTTCCATGTTTTTCTTCTGTTCTCAGGAGAAACTTTTGACTCAGACTTTTCAAAGATTTTGGAACTGTTAAGACTGGCAGTTCTTAGAGATAGACTAAATGCCTTTTTTTTCAAAATGAGATGTTATAGATCCTCTCAGGACTAGAGGTGAGATGTTATAGTTTAGATATAAAATGTTCCCCAAAAGCCTCATATTTGGAGATGGGGCCTGGCTGGAAGAAGTGGGTCCCTCAAAGCGTGAGATAACTGGAAAGGTGTGTTCCTGTTCCCAGCTCCTTCCGCCTCTTTGCTTCCTGGCTTCCCTAGAGAGAGCACCTGCTTTCCTTCTGTGTGTCTCTGTCATCTTGTTCTTGCCTGGGGGTCAGCTGGCCACAGACTGAAATACTGAATCCAAACAAAACTCTTGTCCTGTAAGTTGTGAGAATGGGAAGTTCTATTCTGCTGGTGGGAAAATGTTTAAGAGAACAGTTACGAGAAAGACAGGAGGCAGTAGAAAGTTCACTGGTTCTTATATGTTTTAGCCTGGAGGTGAAACGTCATTACCACTCAGATCTTTTTAGCTAGAATTAGTCACATTACTCCAGTATATCTGTCACAGGGATATTTGTTTAAAATTAGAGGAGTACTGTCTTTGGCATTAGGATTTCTGTGCACTCCTGGAAAATTGCACTGTAGATCAAGGTATGAAACTCTGAGTTTCAAATTATGTAAACATAAGATAAGACAGACAAGTGGTTTGGTGGGAGATTCCCTTAAATTAAAAAAGTAGGGCCGGGGATTTAGCTCAGAGGTTCTGGTGCTTGTCCTGCAAGTGCAAGGGCCGGGGTTCGATCCCTGGTAACCACATACAACAACACTAGCGAGGAGACTCATGCCCACCAGCAATCAGTACCACATACCAGTGCTGGGCATTGTGGCTCACACCTGTAATCCCAGCACTTAGGATGCAGAGGCAGGAGGATTGCTACGAATTTGAAGCTGAGCTCAGGACCCAGCCTGAACTACAAAGTGAGACCTTGTTTCAAAAAAACAAACAAACAAACAAAACAAAAAACAGAAAAAAAAATTAAAAAAATCCCAAAACTATCTATGTTCTATTGTCATTTCATAGCCCTACAGAAATTTTAACTGGGCTGTGATGGTTAAATGCTTATGTCAATTTGAGCAAAAAGTAGTCAACTAACTTGGCTCCACATAGAAGACTCACTCTAGGGAAGATGAACACCAGAATGGTATAAAAGGGAAATGAAGGAAAGATTGTTTGTCTTTGTTTAGAGGAACTCAAGGATTTGTCTTCACTTTGGATTGTTCTCTTGGCTTCCAGTGCAGACTTTTCTGTCTGAGGTACTAAGCCTTCAGCCTTCCATCCATGGCAGACTCTTTGGTCTCCTGAAATGGACTTGCCTGGAACATTCTAGTGAGCTCCAGGCTTTTGAGTGGAGCCTTCAGATCCCCAGTGTGCAGACAGACCTTTTGCACTCTTATGAACCCGACTCTGTAGGTAGCCCTTATAAGCTAATCCTGTAAATTGTCTTGTATTTATATATCTCACATTAAATTTTTTTAATAAACTACTGCCTGATAAACAGATTCTTTCATGAAAACCCAACAGAAAATTATGTGAAAAGCCAGTGTAGTTACAAATTTTAGGTAGCAAGTGCCAATTTGTCCCATGGCAATCATAAAAGCTTTCCTTTTAATTTTTGTGAAAGTGTTGCTCTTAAGAGATAAACAGTGATACTAGCAATGGTCAGTTTGGAATCTATTCCTTTTCTCATTCTGGGAATTAACAAAGGCTGGTTCAGTTTTGCCCATTTGTTTTAAAATATCACCTTCTGACAAAAGATTTGTAGATGGAGTTTTGTCTCCTTCTCATTGGCTTTAAGAGCCAGTGTCATGAATGTTGCACAGTTCCATTTATATGTGCAATGTGCTTTAGTTTGGGTTACATCTGTGTATCTTCAGCTCTAGGAACCCAAGAGAGGTTCCATAAGTTTCTTTAGCATTGGCTTGAAAGTTGTGCCTATTTCACTCAAGTATAAATTTACCTGGTCTCTAGAAATGTCAGTTTTAATCCTTATTCTCATCAAAGAGACCTTTTTCTCTTCTTCATGCTAAGACTTGAAAACATCTCTATTATTTCTTTCAGACCAGCAAAGGAACATATTCTAATTCTGGTACATGACACTGGAGAAGCAGATAATAGAGGACAGCTGTCTAATTTGGGAAAATATCTAATCTTTTGCTTGTGTTGTCTCTCGTAGAAAGCGACCCTTCCTGTTTGTTTCGTTTTATAGGGAAATGTAAGGATAGAGTAGAGATTCTAGGATTAGGCCGAACTGGTAAGACACTGGATGGTACCCTGGCACTCTCCTTAACTCTTTCTGGAACTCCCGAGCAGTGCCGAAACAAAGATGAACAAAATTTTCCTTTGAGAAATAATGTAATCAGAAATAATTTGTCAAAACTGTTTAGAGTATTCTCATTTTACGGCTGATATTTGACTTTCACTCAGTCTTTTATCACTTAGTCTTGTAGGTTTGGTGCTGTCATTCAACCTTTTCTATGACCCACATTAGAACTTTTCTCATGAAAATTTGATGAGTAGTCAGTGTGATGAGTCCTGAGGCTGCTGAGCACCAAAGCACGTGTAACTTTGGGCGAGACAGTTACCTCTGTGAGTTACGGCTGACATTTTTCTAGAATGAGCTCACTAAATCTGAATATCACAGTGTGCCTGATTTTGCAGTTAATGTTGTTTAATCCTTATCTGAGTAACTGAATGACTTCTGGGACACTTGCATTTTAAAAGACAGACTTTCTAATGGGAGTGAATCTCTGGTGCTCTCTGTGGTAAGATAAAGGTGAGATATTTTCATGGAATCTCTAAAGATGATGGCTATTTTTTTTTCTAGTGGGGCAGGGATTAATAACTTTACTATGATTCTTTTTCTGTATGACTATTGATGTCAATTAAGAATAAATTCTTTAATGCAGCATCAATACTATGATCATTACAGGAACAGATTCTTCAGCTACACAGAATTGAAAATTAACTTCATATTTAACCTCCTCACACTTTCATTATCCGATTTCATTTATCACCAGTATTTTTCGTTTGCACGGAGACAGACTCTCATATGTAGCCCAACCTGTCCTTGAACATTAGGTGACCCTCCTGCCGCAGTCTCTTGAGCTCTGACTTCGCAGGTGTGTGTCACCAGACTTGACTCAAGGATCAATTCATAGTAACCATTTCTTCCTCTCTGATGTCCTCTATGCTGTCCTTTCCTCTCCACTCCAATGCTCCTTCCAGCTAGATTCCTCACCTCCCCCAACCCCATTTATTGTGGAACCATGCCTGGTTTCCCAACCCCTGGCACTGCTTCTGATACACATCCTAAACATTGTCTCCTAATTAACTGTGCAAAAACATAATTCAGATCATGCTACTTCCATACTTAGAGAACCACCTATTTGCCAGTTGTTTTGGGTTCAAATGTTTTAGCATGCTACCCAAAGCTCTGTGTGGAGTTTTGATTCTTATCTACATTATTTATCTTTTTCTGGATTCTCAGAGTCATCCAAACTTGAACCACACCCCAGAACCAATATAGTCAAAATGGCTATCTTCCCACAACTACTATACAGAGTCAATGCAATCCCGATTGAAACCCCAACAGCATATTTCATAGGGCTACAGAAAATAATCCAAAAATTCATCTAGAACCACAAGAGACCTAAAACAGCAAAAGAAATCCTAGGCAAAATCATGGGAGAGGGTATCACAATCCCCAACTTGAAACGATACTACAAAGCCCCTGTGATAAAAACAGCATGGAACTGACAGAAAAAGAGATCTGAGGACCAGGGGAACAGACTAGAAGACACAGAAACAACCCAAGTGTATCCAGCCACCTGACCTTTGACAAAGGAGTCCAACACCTTCAATAAGGGAAAGATAGCCCCTTTACGAATGGTGCTGAGAAACCTGGGTTTCAACTTGCCAAAGATTAAAACTAGATCCATCTCTCCATGCACCAAACTAAAAATCAAAGTGATAAGAGTTTTAAATATTAAAATAGAAGCACTGAACGTGCTGGAAAATAGGTTAGGTAGACATCTTGAAGACATTGACATAGGGAAAGACTTTCCAGCATCATGGGAGCTAGCAGAAAGAATCAACAACAACTGGGATCTCATCTTGCTAAAAAGCTTCTTTTTTTAAAAAATCTTTATTGGTACATTAAATATACACATCATGATTGCACTCCATAATGGGGATTTGTACCAGTATAAGACACAACTTAATTCTCATTTTTTCCCATAGCCCTACCCACCCTACCACCCCCCCCATATACATAAAATTTGTTTCCTTACTTTTTTGTTAGGTTTTTTGAGACAGGGTCTCGCTTTGTAGTTGAGGCTGGCCCTGTGCTCAGCCTCCAACTCACATCTCAGCAATCCTCCTGCCTCTGCCTCCCGAGTGCTGGGATAACAGGTGTGAGCCACCATGCCCGGCACTGTGGTATGTGGTACTGGTTGCTGCTGGGCATGAGTCTCCACGCCCAGTATTGTATGTGGTTACCGGGGATTGAACCTGTGTCCTTGCGCTTGTAAGACAGGCGCCAGAACCACTGAGCTAACTCCCCGGCCCGCTAAAAAGCTTCTTTAAGCAAGAGAAACCTCCAACAGAGTAAAAAGACAGCCTAACATATGAGCAATAATTTTTACCAGCTATTCCCTCGACAAAGGACTACTGTTTAGAGTATATAAAGAATTTAAAAAAAAATCAGCCCCTTCAAATTTAGAGACTCAATTCAAAAATGGGCATCTGAAATGAAGAGACATTTTTCAGATGAAGAAGTAAAGGCAGCTAAGACACATATTTAGAAATGTTTAACATTGTTCGTCATTTGAGAGATGCAGAAGAAAACAACACTGAGATTCTATCTCACTCCACAATGAATGGCTGCTATCACAAAATCAACCAACAATATATGCTAGCAAGGGGAGAAAGGAACCCTTTTTCACTGTTGGTGGAAATGTAGACTGGTGCAACCACTGTGGAGATCAATGTGGAGATTACTCAAAAAACTAGGACCAGAGGTCCCATTTGACCTTGTTATTCCCCTCCATATATATATATATATATATATATATATATATATATATATATATATATATATATATATATATATGAATTAAAAGAATTAAAGAATTAAAAGAATGATACCATAGTGACATAAGTGCACCCATGTTTATATCTTTTCAATTGTGATAGATAAATCTTGGAAACAGACCCCAAACCCATCAATTGGAGACTGGAGAAAAAATATATGTTTTTTTGTAAGACAAAGTACTAGCCAAAAAGAGTAATATGTCTCAGTCATTTATACTCAAATGGATATACTTTGAGGAAATACTCATAAGTGAAATAAATAGGACACAGATATGCAAATACCATATCTTTTCTCGAGTATGAAAAACTGAAGATGTAAATGAACTCTAAAATGTATGATAGATAATATGAAATAGGAAGAAAATGTACAAAAGGAAAAAGGAAAGAGCGGGTAAAGAAAGTAAAGAAGGGCAAGAAAAAATTCAATAGTAAAAAAGAAAACAAAGCTTATGTATATAGAGAGTGGAAGTTGTAGGGAGGGCAATAAAAATTCAATAATAAAAAAGAAAACAAAGCTTATGTATATAGAGAGTGGAAGTTGTAGGGAGGGCAACAGAAAGGAGAAAAAAATGAGAATCAAGATGTGTCATGTACAGGTACAAATCCTCAATGTTGAATGTGATCATAATGTATCAATACAATCAATAATGTATAAAATGTATCAATACAATCAATTAAAAAAAGAAAGTAAAAAGTTAAAGTTTTTTGGAATTTGTGGAGATAAATGCTACACTAAAGAATGAGTCCAAGTTTTTCTAAATATGTTTTTTTGTCTCATTTTGCTATCATTACTACGTATATAGCAGACTTTTCTCTAAGTTATAGATTTATTGTTTTTTCCCCTGCTGATTATTTTTCATATAAGAAGTTAAAAATGTTGCAAATACACTTTGCTTTTGAAACCTTTTATCTAGTTCATTGTGTCATTTATAAATATATTGATATTTTAGTCACTTAAAAACTGCAGCAAATCAGGAAGCTGTCAGATTTATACTCAGTGTATGATGATTAGGAAACAAAATGCAAAAATTTCCTATGAGAGTATTCAAAGTAATTTTGATGCAGCGTTTGATGTGAGAAACATAATAATAGTAATGGCTTTCATCTAGACCTTAACACAGTTATATTACCCACTATAAATAGGAATTCACAATT
>PVIR01032513.1:0-18598 GCA_004026965.1 Petromus typicus
CCTACCACCCCCCCATATACATAAAATTTGTTTCCTTACTTTTTTGTTACAATCTCAACATTGTCCCCTTTCACCTTATTTTACATTGAGCATTTTCTATTTCACAATATATAACATACAATGCTAGGACTCATTTACATCTTCATTTTCTCATACCAGAGAAAAGATGCGATATGTACCTATCTGTGCCCTATTTTGAATGAATTTTTTTATTCCAAAAATATATCATTTGTTTCTCCTCAAACTCCTAAACTGATGGTGGATTAAATGTTTTTGCAGTACTTTTCAGGTGTCTCTTTCTTATTTTCACATTACTCAGCACAACTGGATGCCAGAATGTCCCTTCCACAAGGACTCTGTTATGGGAGAGCGCCCTTGCTAAGCAGAGGCCATCTGCAGATAATCACTCTTACATTTCCCATTTCCCCTTCCCTTGGAAGGATGATAAAACCCAGAAAGCTACTCTTCCAATACAGAAAAAGATTCTTCTTTCCATGATCCCATCATCATAAAATCTTGACTAGAATCTAAACTAGAAGTCATTCTCAGTGCTGAATGTGATCATGATTGTGTGTGTGTATATATATATATATATATATAAAATGTACCAATAAAGATTTTAATTTTAATAAGTCAGTAATCCAGTGTCAACTTAGTACGGTAGCCTTCAGGATGATCACCACGTCTTTTATACGTTTTATACCCCAAATATGCATCTTATTTGTTAATTACCTTTCATGGGAATGAAATACACAATCCCCACATTCTGTGTTGTTACCTGAGGCCAGAATTTGATTCTTTCTTCTTCTTTCCGTTTACTAATTAGCACTACTTTCTCCAGTTCACATACAGATCAGTCTGCACTTACCTCTGCCTGTGCTGTGAGTAAGGAAACTTTAGAAAAGTTTTATGAGAGAATTTTCTCTCATAAAAAGAAGAAAAATACCTTCAGTATTTAAAATACTGAAATACTTCCAGTTCTTTCTTAAAGCTTTATTGCATAAAAAAGAACACTGGGATTTTTAAAAATGTTGTACATGGCATAATTCATCTCATAAATAAAGCATTCAGTTTACTAAAGTTATAGATTTGATCTAATAACTCATTTTTAACTGTTCTGTATTTGGTATTTCTTTTATTCACTTTTCTCTGAAAAATTTTCATTTTCCTGTAACCCAGATAAAAATCTCTAGAAAATGATGTAGGAAAAATAATGTTTTAGTGTTTACAGATGTAATCAAAATCCCAGAAAGAAACTGGGCTCTTTTTAATACGTGGAAAGGGTGATTAAATATGCATAAGAGATAGAGACATAGAAAAATACAACATCCACAGAAAATGAGGAGGGAAGGGTACAATTCCACTGAACCAAGGATTTCTTCCAAAGAGAGTGTCCCACAATCTCAGATTGTGAGGAAAACTCCCTTGGTGAGCAGTTCCTTACAGTAGTTTGTAAGAAATTGAAGTTCTGCTTATTAGTGTCAAATGTCTTTGGCTTTACTCAATTATCAAACAACCCACATAATGATAAATAAGAGGCTCTGGTTGGTTCAGCAAAGATGATCTTGTGATGGAATTAAAACAGACATATATTTCTTATCCCTTCTCCTTCTAGAAAAGGGGGGAAAAACAAAGAGATGTACAGAAAGTCAAAGTAAGCCATAGTTCCACTATATTCTAATTGGAAATCATTAGAGCAAAATTTTTGATAAGATGCTTATTACCATAAGCATTACCATAAACATGACTGAGCTTTTATAATGGAATTGTATCTTGCTCAGAACAAAGTAGCTGTTGAGGGAATAGATAAAGGAATTCCATGTGACCACATCAGTTGACAACATTTCTTTTAGATTTTGACAAAAATTGCGATTGAATTTCCATCTGGGTTAACAGAGATGAGCAGTGGTAAGGACAAACCACTAGTTTCAGTGAGGCAAGATTTACATCTGTTTAGGCCAGAATTCCTTTCTTTCCTGAGAACACTCAGAAAAAAAGAAAGATGTCAAAGTCTCTGCCATTTGGATTGGGTACTGACATCTTTGATGCCCAGGATCACTTGCCAGGATTATTCATTCATATCAGCTAAGAACTAAATTAAGGAATTAATTAATGACTTCCATTAGGTAGAAGTTGAAGACACAAAATAAAGAAAACTTCTATGAGAAATATTACTAAAAATGTCATTCTGGAAACACAGGGATATTTGTTCAAACATATTTTCTTTGGGAGAATAAAAATAATTGCTTCTGTTTGGAATAAATACAGTGACATTTGAAACATTTATTTCAATGCTGTTTGCTTTTTTACATCAGAAATAGTAACTTAAATTACATGTGTATTTTTGTCTATGTGTATGTTTGTATGTTCTTAGAGCTGTGAAATAGAATACTAATAACCGAGGTGGTTTAAAATAACAAATTTATTGTCTAAGTTTGGGAGAGTAGAAATCCAGAATTAATGTGTCAGGAGAGCTGGTTCTTTCTAAACACCGAAGGAGAACCTAGTCCCCACTCCCAGCTTGTAGTGTGTGCCTGGAAAGCCTTGGCTTATAGATATACCCTTCCAGTCTACACCTTCATCTTCCCATTATTATTCTCCCACTATTTCTGCCTTTGTACATCATTTTATCCCTATGCATGTCTATCCCTGTGTCAAATTTCCCCTTATTTATAAGGGCATCAATCTTAGTAAGTTAGGACATATCCCAATCATCTCATCCTAACTTGTATGTTTCTGTAATGATCCTATTTTTTTCAAATACAGTCACATTTTGAGGTATTAGAATTAAATGTTAAAACTTCAACATTATCTTTTTTTAAGAGGGCACAATTTAATTCATAATAATGGTTAACAAACATTAAAGTTCTTATTTCATAAAAATGGTTCTGAACATTTTAAACAGTTAGTGGGACTATTTTTTTTTATTCTATCTATTTGAAACCATGCAAATTTTCTCCTGGAAACTTTCTGATGTCATCAGTTCATGACACCTGAAACCTCCTGAAATAAATGTAATCCAGTAATCTGTTCCCTTTATACACAGACAGTGGCTTTTTGGAGAGGAAGATACTCAGCTACCTCCAGATCTTGGTTTCAGAAATTTTGGAAACTTCACTTAAAGAGAGAAGTTACAGAAGCTCCAGCCTGGTAGTTGGGAAGAGAAAGGCCTCTCCTTCACATACTTGTCCAAATTCAAAGGCAGCAATAAATCTCTTTGTTCTTCAGTTCCGGGGCTTTAGTCACATTATTTTAGCACCAACTGCTTTTGAAGTTCATACTTAAACACATTCCTTCTTCCCTTTCTGTAGTTTGCTATCCTCTGTGGCCCATGCTCAGGAGCTGAAATGACAGCCACCACTCACTCAGAGAATTTCTCTCTTTTCAGTTCTGCGTCCCATAGCTATCTTTACTGGAAATCTCTGACTCATGGGCAATTCATTGATTCTATTCATTACATCCACACACACCCACACAGATATACTTAAGGATACAAATATACACTCATCACATCAGGATATCTATATCTTTATATATAGGTATATAGATATATATATAGATATATATAATGTATGTGCATATATATGTTAATTTCTATCAATAAAATGAAACTTTAATTAATAAGCACATTTAAAACTTATAATCCCTAATTTATGAGAGGATTAAGGCAGATTAAATTTTACCAAAGGATTTCTGTTTTCTTATTAGTCATAACTATATAATTTAGAATTAATTTCTTTCCAATTAATTTTCATAATGAATTTATTTTATGCTAAGTAAGTGCATGAATGGGCAAAATTCTGAACCTCTCTTAGTCAGTTACATCAAAATAGAAATATATCTATCTAGATTTATTATAAATAATCGAGTCAAGAATCGTGACAGCCAAGTAAACAATGCAAGTCCAAGTCTTCAAGGGCAGTGGTAAGGAAAGAAGGGTCATGAGCTGGCTAAATGTCAATGAACACAAGATGAAGTTTCTTATCCAAAAGCAAGAATCTCTTGACACAGCTCTTTTTTAAAAGACTTCCAAATAAGTCTGACCCGTCCAAATTATCATGGCTAACTTTTCTTTTGATTAAGTTAAAATCAGCTAGGAATTTTTAACAACATCTGCAAAATCCCATCTCAACAGCATCTGGATTAATGTTTATTTGAATAACTGGGAGAGGATATTTCTTGCAGTTAATGTGACAAACATTCTAGAAGGGAGATGACTGTCACCCTGTCTAGCAAGTGGATACCTCAAAGTCCACCATAGGCAAGTGAGGACATAGGCACAATGGTCTATTCTGCCACATTTTGGTGATCAGTAAAATTACTCATTGATGATTTTATTCAAAATCTGAGTGGTAAAACAATTAAGAATAACAAGATATGATTACAAAGGGGAATATAATTATTAGGTCAGTCCTTTATATATGATTAGTTATTAGTAAAATGTCATAGGTTAGATAGAAATAGCCACAAATACTCAGATATTTTGTACTATAATAATGACAACTGAATTCTTTTGAGTAGAAGATACTGGGCCATGCTTTTTCTGCTGTATATATCAAATTCACTTTAAAAGTCAAGCATCAGTTAATTAGTATGATCTCCAAAACATTAAAATGTTATTGGTGAAATAGGGTAACAGATGATAGCGCTCTTTCTGAAAGGAGAAAACAAGTACATTAAAATCATTTTAATAAATACCATTTATTGCATTTTCAGGAGCAAATCACTTCCATGTGTTACAATTAACCTTTATACAACCCAAAAAGCCACTGAGAGGCAAAAAAGTTGATTGAGGATTAAGTTCTGTTCACATCCGCCCAGTCTTCTGCTTGCTTCTACTCATGCTATGGTGCCTTTGAAAGTTACTTTTGGCTGTCTGTTTCACTGACCTGCTGGTAACGTGATTTTCCCCTCCCTTCCCTTAATGCTCACTCTCAGAATTGTTTAATACAGGCTTCTGGGCAGTTGACTTTGGATACCTTGTTACTAACTGTTAAACATAGACATTTCTTTTTCTGATTCAGTTCTCCTGTTACTTGATGAAAGAACAGTACAGAGCACAATTTAGGGCAAGGGCTTCTTTCTATGAGTTGTGAATCCATTCTATGTACATAAATAAATGTCTCTTGGATCTGCCCCAGTGTCACCCTCACTCTTCTCAAGGACTTCATTTTGATATCAAAGTAATTTTTTCATCTGTTTTTGTAACCATTTAACATGTATCTTGACATTGTTAAGTGTCTGACTCTTTATAAAATTATCAGATCCCAAGCTAAGTAGTAATAGTGTCCTCGTCCATAAATATCATTCCAAAGGGTTTTGCACAACCAGCTCCAGTTGTCACCACTTTACCATGGAGGACATGTCCCAAAACCTCCAGTGGATGTCTGAAATGGTGACTAATAACAACACTTGTATATACTGTGCTTTTTCCTACATATGCATATTTATATATGATTTTTCCTATATATGTGTACTGTTTAATTTACAAGTTAACACAGTAAAATGTTAATTTCATAATAATCAAATAGAGCAATTATATCCATGTATTATGATAAAAATGTGAATGTAGCCATTATCTCTGAGAATATAATACCTTATCATACTGTGTTCATTCTTCACAGATGGTGCTTGATGATACTTAAAGGAAATTCTTGGATATGACAAGTTTCCCTTCTCTGCTTTGTCCCCCACCTTCTTGCTCACTTACTTCCTTTTGTCATCCCTTTGTTTTCTCATTGATATCATCAGGGGCATTACACTTGTCACTTGCCTTGCAGAGCTTAGGGAAAATAAATGGGATAGTGCATTTAAAACCTACTGGACTCCTCAGAAACAAGGTGGTATATATGCACAGTATCTCATCCTTATTTATCTCCACTTTGAAAGAAAATGAAATAAAATGAATACAGCTGGGGCCTGAGTCAGAGTAAGAATCATAAGCTGAAGCAATCATTTAGGAAAACAATTCCTTATTTTGGAGACAGATTTACTTCTCAAGAACCTTAAAAATGAGCTCCTGAACATTTTTTCTTTCCTAATTTATTCTCTGTATACAGTGATATTTTTCTGAAGCTTATTGTAATCTCATAATTTCCTTGTAGTATGTTAAGATTGTATTTTGTTTTTAGCAACTGATAGAAACTTTCTTTAGAAAATGGAAGATTCTTAAAAATAAAATGACAAGCTAAAATATGCAAGACACCTTTTATGAAAATGAATGAAAAAAGACATACTTCTAACAATCTGATCTTTCAAGGAAGAATATTCAGACATCAGAGCTGGATTTCAACATTATACATGTGCTAACCAATATCAACATAATTCACTTCTCAGAGTAAAGATTAGATCTTTCTACATGGAATTTGGGTATGAGGAAAGACAGGATTTGCAAGAACCTCCCATGCTTGCCTCCCAAGTACAAAGAAGACCCAGCAGCCAACTCTAGAACTAGTTTTTATGGCATGATTACAATCCTTTTATTTATACATTATTCTCTTTTTTAATTGAAATCTTTATTGGTACGTTACATATACGCATCATGATTGCAGTCCACAATGGGGATTTGTACCAGTAGAAGACACAACTTAATTCTCATTTTTCCCATACCCACCCTACCACCCCCCATATACATAAAATTTGTTTCCTTTCTTTTTGTTATAATCACATTATTTTTCCCCCTTCACCCTATTTCACTTTGAGTATTTTCTGCTTCGCAATATATAACATACCAATCTAGAACTCATTTACATTTTTATTTTCTCATACCAGAGAAAAGATGTGATATTTACCTATCTGTGACCTATTTATTTCACTTATGAAGATATCCTCAAGGTGTGTCCATTTAAGTATAAATGATTCAAACTTATCATTTTTTATGGCAGAGTAATACTCCATTCTGTAGAAGAACCACAGCTTTTTTATCCAGTCTCCAGTTGATGGACACTTGGGTTGTTTCCAAGATATAGCAATCACAAATTGGGCTGCTATAAACATGGGTACACATATGTCACTGTGATATGAGTCTTTTAATTCTTGTGTGTATATACCTAGCAGGGCAATGGCTGGGTCAAATGGGACCTCCAATCCTAGCTTTTTGAGGAATCTCCAAACTGATCTCCACAGGGGTTGTACGCATTATTCTTAACCTTCACAATTTCATTTTTTCCCTCACTTCCAAAATTAAATTTAAAAACCCTGCCTGATTCCACACAGACAGGAAGTAGAAAACTCTGAATTGAAAATGATATGGCCTAAGCCTGCACCTAGCATGGTTATTCTCCAGTGTCTATGAGAAGAAATTCGTAAACAGATTCCACATTCAGAGAACCTTTTAAAAATGTGAACGCACAAGTATGTCATCCCTAGGCTCAAGCACTTTTGAGGGCTTTGCATGTAGTTTATTCATCTTTGTGGGAAACTCAGCCTTAAGCTTAATGTATGTGCACAGGAATAATGTCTTCAACAAATGACTATAAAGGAAACACTGAGCAGATCTTAAAAACTGAAGCTTTAGGGTATTTAGTGATATGGCCATAGCTCCTGTAGCTGGTAAGGATCAAAGCCAAGATTTCAGGGCAAGGCTTCAAAGTCCAGTTTTGTGTTCCCCTAAGATTCTGAAGCCTCAACTACACTTTCCCCTGTTTGATGCCAGGTCTCTAATTTTATGAGGCTCTGAATCATATCTTAAAAATCTCTTTGTAGGAAATTTGGAGAAAATGCTATGATATGTACATTAAATAGGTATTAAAAACATCAAGTTAAGTAGAAATTTTTTTAACTTCCTATAAGAGAACCAAGCATATTGCTAGGTGTGTTATTAACCTCATCTAATATAAATGGTGTAGCTATTCCATGACACAGTGACTACGGCCCTATTTTATGGATGGGGAAGCTAAGTCTGACAGAGGAAATTACTTTCCTAGGTCACAAAACCAATGTAAACTCAAGTCAGCCAACTGTAAAATCCATGTTCAATTATACAAAAAAGGATGACAGAAAAGAGTCTTTTAGTGCTTTATTTTAACCTAATTTTAGAATGAATAACAAAGACTATTTCTATTTTCTTTACTTATTAGAAAGAAGCAGATTGTACTGGATCTTGGTGAAGCTGTAAACTTTATTATCAAAATAATATTATCATCGAAATGTTGGAATATGATCGCTATGCAGTCATGAAATGAACTGGAAAGTAATAGAATCTGGTGATAGAAAAAACAGGCGTTCGGAGGGGCCAAAGTATTAGCCTTCATTCATGCACTTTCTCCCAGGTTTTCGTGAGTGTCCACCCAGACAGGACCCGCCCGCTCTGTAAACGTCCACTTTCTCATCAGTGTCAGGTAATCGCTGGCTCCCCATGTCCACTCACATGGCCACCCATGGCCACTCCCTGGCATTCTTTCTTCCCGTGAGGGCCAGGGACTGTAATCCCTTACTTTCCTCTGCTTCATCTCCCTCTTCTTTTTATATAGTGAGACTTAATAGCCACATGTAAGGTGAAACTTGTTGTCAGGATGTGAGCAGATGCCACCTCCACTGCTGCTGCGGTGGCTGTTGGCCAGAAGCCTGGGCCAGAGACAGGTGGGTCAGAATGAGCTTAGGGCACACCTGGGACAGGAGCACGCGAGGGCACAGAGGTGATGATGACAGATTAAAATACTGTTGAAGCAGAGTGGAGCAGCAGCTGGCATGCAGAAGATGTCATTAAGGTTCTAAACAGGATCTGAAGGTGTGTTTTGAAAATGTAAAGCATCAAATGAAATGTATAACCTGAGAATTATTTTTATGGTTATCATGCTTTGGAATAAGAACGTAAGATGCCACACATCTTTCGGGCTCTGAAAAATTGCAAAATTGGCCAAACATTTGCTTCCTTCATTTTGAACATAGGTCACAGTATATTTTAATCTATCTGGAATGTCACACTTTATGTTAGCAAAAATAAAGAAATATTTTCACTCCCCAGAATGAATGCTAAACTCTGCATGTATCATACCATCGGATCCCCATATGCACCTGTTGTCCAGCTTGGGAATACTTTACCCACTGTGTCCCCTCACTGAGAAATGAGAACGTTGCTGATGAGACTAGAGAGACCAGAACTTCCCCCAGGAACCGACCAGGATAATTCAAGAGGCTCTTGTTCTGGTAGAGCCAGATTTCAGGATATCTCCAGAGTTTTATCTACTGGCCTAAACTGGGCCATGGAATGGCAAGAGGAGATATAATCTACTTCATTTCTCCAGTGTTATGTTCAGTCAAGTATCTACCAAAGCAGAATTGAAATCTCTCATGTTAGTCTTTTAAAGGATTCCTTATATTTAAAATAAAAATTCATCTAAAGAAACCAAATGGCATTATCTTGACAAATCAATATAAATCTGCTGAGTCATTTTCTTCCAAACTTACATCATATGAAGAACTTTTTCATCTTGCTTGCATTTTATAGAGGATGATTCTTATCTTTAGTCTTTTATTCAGTCAACAAATTTCAAGCAACTTTAACTAGGCTTACACAGCTCTTCTAGCTTCCTATTCTATCAGCTCTTCTCCAAATAACCAGTCTGCCGGCAGAAGCACTGGGCCCCTACTGTAGTTGATCTTGAGTTGACTCTTAAGTCCAGACATTCAGTATCACCTTAGGAGGGCATGTACTACCACTGAACTGGCTGCTCTCAAATGCTGTCATCCCACTTACTAGCTCTGTCCAATCTAACCTCAACTCCTATCCTGGTCTCTTGAGTTTGAAAACAGACATGATTTCTCTCCCAGATAGTGGAGGATGCTAGGCACTGGTGGTCCCTATGGATATGAAGACCATGGACACCAAAGCCTGAAAGCCTGAGCTCCACCCTTTCAGGCAGGCATTGTCTGAACAGCTGTCAAACTTTGCCATCAGCAGCATTACTTCACTGAGAGGAGATGACAAGAGGAAATGAGGCAAGCATGCAGATGAACCGGAGGAACTGGCAGAGGCTCATCTGAAATTCTAGCTGTCTCTAATCAACCAAATAACATCCCATCCACTTCTGGAAATGTCTGAGAGAATTTGTAGTTGCAGAGGCGATGTACTACAAATGGAAATGAAGACAAGTAAACACTGTGAATATTAATCATGTTAGCCGTTGTACTTTATATTTCTAGGGCTGTAGCAACCTATGAAACACCTGTTCCATATTTAAACAGCCCAGCCTACTTCCCCTCTGTTGTTTTACATGCAGCCATCACTCTGACTATCGAACTCATTTAGGAGGGGAAGATGAAACAGTGAAGCTAAATCACATGATTTCCAGGAATCTACGATAAATAATATGCTTTTAGGTTTTGTATTGCTCTTTCCTTTTAAGATTTTCACTTTCACAACAATAATTTAATATTAAAATTTTAGTAGAATGAGGAACAGGAAAACTCAAACAGGAGCATAAACCCAGATCATCCAAGCTTAAATTGCATCTTCAATAATATGTAAAGTGTTTTATGCTTTTTTTATTTCTACCACTATGACATAAAATTATGATAAAGTCTATAATTTTAAGGAATGTGAAAAATACTACACAGTACTTCTACAATTAAATTCCTGTCCCAATTAACTTCCAAATTTTAGTTCAATATGGGCACAAACCAAGAAGCTAAATGATTTGTTTCATGTGTAAAATACCACTATTTCTGGCATCTATTTCTTTGCTTACCTAAGAAATTCTGGGGCAGAGCAGAAAGAATATTTAATTGAGAGTCATGAAACCTGGATTACAACCCCAGAGTGACCCTGTACTAATTGGATGACTTCCCCTCTTGAAAATCCATGTTCCTTATTTGTCTATTGAAAAACTAGCATTCTCTAGTTCTCTTTCCATTGCTAATGCCTTAATGATTTTATTTAATCAATAGTGTAGGAGGATTAGAGTATCAATAGGCCTCCCCAGATAGAGTGGTTCAGAAGGCAGGGCTGGAGAAAAATTAAAAATAGGGAGAGACCATGGAAGATGAGGAGAAGAGGAGGAGGAGTAAATGAAGAAGGAGAAAGCAAAGGAAGATTCATTTTGAAGTCATACAGCAGTGCCAGCCTGAGGTGAAAGTCTAGATGATTATTGCTTGTCTTTTCAGTTTGCATGCTTCTTTATTGATGCAGCTCCCAAGCCCAGCTTCTCTGGCTCAATGTCCAGATGAATACTGCCCGGTTGATGGTCTTATCATACCACACTCCCACTGTCTGCTCTGCGCAAAATGCTCCACCTCTAAAGCCCCATCTCTATTTCCTCAGTTCAATGCCCTATGCATCTGACGTTGGACACAGTTGGGAAGGACATGAAGTAAACCCCCCAACTGAAAATGGTTTGATCTTTAGCATTCTTCCCCCTACTCTGTTAACATTTTTTTTTTTTTTTGAGGAAAGTACTCATCCTTTGCATGTTGAGCAGAACACGAAGTGAAGGCAAAGTCAAGGGGCTGGCAGCAGAGTTACTTAACAGCCACCAGAGCCATCCATGCTTCCTGGATTTCTGATCTGCCAATTCCTCAGAAGCCCTCTGGATTTCTTTAGTCTGTTCACATCTTTTGCATGTGAAAACATAGACATTGGGAAGCCAAGATCACATCCCACAGCTCTCTTGAGCATCACAAATTCTTCATGAGCTAAATCATGATATACCATAAGAAGGCAAACATAACAAAATAAATGAATAATCAACAGTTTCCCTGGAGATACAAGGGGATGTGCCTCTGAGAGCAGTGTATGGCTTCTCCATAAGTCAAAGGATATTTATAAACACACAGCAACCAACTGAGAGAAAAGTGGGAAGTCACAGTTAATCCGAAGAGGGAAATAAGTGGTGTCTTACACATCCACTTTTGATTTAAAAGTCTAGTTATTCTCAGGAAAATGATGAACTTCAGAGCGAAACACAAGAACTAGCAATTTTCCACCCATTATACAGGCTTCCTTGTACTTTCAAAGTTCATCTCAGTAGGAACAGCTTATGGCAGAAGTTCTGTCCCTACTGTGACCACCGCCACAGACTGCAGCTCCTGGATGCACTGAAGCTCAGAGCAGTACTTCTTTACCTCTTCAAACAATGAGGAATAAGTAGCAAAGTAAGGCTGGAGAGCAAGGATTTCCCAGGATGTTGGGCTTAACTGTCTTGGTGCTTCCTCAGTTATGCAGCTGAAAACCAGGCTTGTGGACTATGTGCTTCCTACAGAGCCTGTCAGTCGCTCCAGGGCACTGGTCTCCAAGGAACTTGCAAACTCTCTGATCTTCATGCATGCTCCTGGGGTGATGTTCCTGAAGTCTTCATGCTGCCTTGTCACTTTCTTTGTTTTTACAAAGAAAGAGGAACTTCTACAAGAAGTTCACCGTCTAGATCATTACTTCTTAAACAATTTTTATAATCTTGAAACAAACATCCATACATAATCCAAAAAGTCATCTTACAATTCCCAGAGTTGTTTGCATGGGCAGATCACAGGTCCCTGGATTCTAGGTTGAGAGTGAGCCATTGCTGTGGGGCACTGACTCACTTTAGATCTAGAAATAACAGACAATGCTGATGGAAGGGTAGGTGAAGGTAGAGCAGACATAACCTGGAAAGGTAACAAATGCCATAAACATCACACATTCACTTCCTTTTCCCAGACACAACCTGAAATGGTGCTTCCCATTTCCCCTATCCTTCTACTACATGTTTATTTATTCAAAACACATACCACTACTGAAATAAGGTGGGGAAAATTGACTCCTTTTATTTTGAAGAGCATATCCATTCTGTTTTAAAATAATACATGTAGTATTCTTTTCAGTTCAATTTTTACATGTATTTTCAGTTGATGTGCAATGGAAACATTTGTTATTTTAAAAAGTGTAATAAAGTACTTTTCTGGCTTTAGATTTTTTAAATACTCTTTAGTAAGTTTATTGTAGTGACTAACTTTAAGTTAATCTCAGCAAGAAAAGGGGGAATAAACAGCACATTAGTATGGATCCATGTTTATTTGAGTTCATCATTAACATTAGTTATTACTTCTGCAGTTATGACTAGAATACATAATCTCAAATTTTATTAAATCTTATTCTTCTAGTCCCACCAGGTTTCCATATCAACTAATTAACACAAAGGTCATTGCTCTCATTTTTAGAATACTAACTCGTTGTAAAAAAACAACACTGATTACACTACTAGGTTCAGAAATCCACAAGAGGAACAGAATCTTCTGCTTCATGAAAAAGGATTTAAGAAGGATAATGAAGCACATTCCAGTCATAATATCTCTGGATAGTGAACACTGAACAGTTTTGTGTACAGGTAGCTTCTGCCTGTGGAATTCCCAAGATCCTTATAAAGATGGTGGCCAGTATCTCGTCTCAGCAGAAAAATGACTCAACAAACAAATTTCTATCAGATGCTTTACTGTCAGCAGAGTGCGGGGGTGGGGGTAGCACACTGGAGAGGGAAGGATTACTCCTGCTCTTTAGAGTTCATTCAGAGGTGAACTCTAAAACTGGGGACACAAGATATTGTGCTATAAATTGGAAGGTGATACATGCCAGAAAAAGTTTACTTTCCATTGCATGACAGAAAAGGAAAAGTTGACAAAAATTATTTCTAGCTGGAGAGGAATCCAGAGGGGCCTTGTTATTATAATCCCTAGAAGTATAATGAACACAGAGAGAATAGCTCATACATGAACAAATGACCAAATCACGTGGTGCCAAAGAAATCTTTTAGCCAGGTCTTGAGAATGAGAAGAATTTTCATATGTAGTGATGGAGAAAAGTGTATTCTAGCACCTGCGCACAGTGATAATACAGATGATCCCCAGATGCACAGAGCATAATGTTCATTTATTCACCAAGAGCGACTTGTCATTTCTACTGTCCTAAGTCTGCTTCTGTCGTCTCTTCCACAGACTGGCCTCAGCTTGGCACTGGCAGCCGAGACCCTAAGGAGTTCTCATTAATGCAGCATGATGCTTCTAACTATTTTGCTGACAAATGCTGGGGGGAGAAATTGATTGATGATAGCTTTTCACAATCACAGAAGTACAGCTAAGAATACAAATCAGTATAACATCTTTGGGAGGAAATCCTTCAAATCCTGCAGTCAAGTAGAAAAGTTTACCATAGCTGAAGTTATTCTGGCTTTCAGGTGGCTAGAAACTAAACAATGGATGAAAGTAGGCAGATCAATATAACAACAAGCGAGTGGACATGGAGGTCACTCTCCAAGCCACATGGCGGCAGAGTCAGGCCACACTGGTGCTCAGAGGAGCCAAAGGGTGTCTAACTGCCAGACAAAGATCTCAAGAGCTGAGCACCTCCCATATGCAACAATTTATTGATCACTTATCACACTCACAGCAAGACAGAGGAAACTCCACCCATGACATACACTGGAAGCTGGGGGTGGCGCTAATGCTGCAGGGTCCTTCTTCCACCTAGTCAGCACGCTGTGAGAACAGGGGCAGGGATGCCCAACAGGCAGCACGGAAACTCAGAGCGAGGTGGAGACAGCACTAGAAATCACAGTAATCTGAAACTGAAGATCAAGCCCTGGAACTCAGGGAGATATGGAGAATGGTACAGCTGGTGTCCAGACGACCAGAGGGGTGGTCACAGACAGTCACAGAGCAGAAGGAAGCTCCACAGTGCAGGTTGCAGGGCAGGCAGAGTCCACCAGACTGGGCTGAGGGGCAGCCAGAGGCTTCTGCTGTTGTGCTGTGGGGAAGTTTGCTACAAACATATGTTACTCATAGTACTGTCCAAATAGCATGTGCTATTCCAGCAGTGATAAAAATATATTTTTCTTTATGATAACAATATATAGTGACACTGAAGACCTCAGTTCCCTCCATGGGGAAGGAAGGCTATGAGCAGTGGAAGTCTCAGGTTGCCCCTCCTAACATCCACCGTCTAATTAGGTTTTCATTGCTTACAGTTGACATGAGCACATGTTCTTCTGAGCCTATCTTGTGGACACTTGAAATGCAATTATCTTGGCATCATTTAAAAACTTTATGCAAATAAATAAATATAGCAAAGTATAAACTAGAATTTTCTATTCACACCACAAAACATAATTCACTTATTTTAAAAAATTATTTTGTTGGGGCTGGGGATATTGCTTAGTGGTTCCGGCACCTGTCTTGCAAGTGCAAGGGACCAGGTTCAATCCCCGGTAACTACATAACAATACTGGGTGTGGAGACTCACCCCAGCAGCAACCAATACCACATACCACAGTGCTGGGCGTGGTGGCTCACGCCTGTAATCCCAGCACTCGGGAGGCAGAGGCAGGAGGATTGCTGTGATGTGAGTTGGAGGCTGAGCTCAGGGCCAGCCTGAACTACAAAACGAGACCGTGTCTCAAAAAACCTAAAAAAAAAAAAAAATACATATATATATATATATATATATATATATATATATATATATATATATGATTTTGTTGTGGTGACACGGAGCAGTTTCCAGTGGTGTGAAGTCAAGATGGAGAAGAATAACTAATGTGAAACCTATTTTGAGGTACAACAAATTACTTTTTAGAAAATATAATTTTATAAAAGTACTTTTGGAAGTGCTCACAAGACCAGGGATGTAGCTCAGTGGTTCTGGCACCTGCCTTGCAGGTGCGAGGTCCTGAGTTCGATCCTGAGTACAAAAGTGTTCACCAGAAGTGTTTGGGATGCAGACCTTAAGGGTCTCACACTCTGTGGTCAGCACACGAGTTACCTCACGGGCAACCCAGACATGTCGTTATCATGAGCTAGCTTAGACTCAGAGTAAATTTAAAACCAGAGAGAAGCATGAGATGGCCTCACATCTCAGTCCCCTGCACATTGTGCTATGGTCATTGAAAATATCAGGTTTCTACAGTTTGGAACTAAAGTGCAAAGGAGAATTCACAGAAACAGCTCGTAAGTAAAAAAAAGTTGTCACATTCAGGGAGCTTGACTTCAAAAGATGATACTTGGAACACAAAAAGAAACAGAACGTGTCTCTGGTGGAATAATACAATGAAAGAGAATCTAGACTTTGCTCCTTCTTGATTTATTTGAAATTCAATATAACTTCTTACTAAATTCACGTGCACATTAACTCATTGAAAACTCCTATAAACATACCTTAAGTGTACTTACATGTAAACCTTACACAATGCATAAATGCAGTTACTGCACATGTATTTTTATTTTTGAGGCATGATCTCTTACATCTTTTGATTCAACCACTACCCTTTCTTCCACCCACACAACTTTCTACTCCAAGTAACCTTGTGAGTACTTATTGTATGTTATTCTATGCTTTCTGAAAGCTCATGTAATAATTTATACATGTCAAGTACACATTTACAGGGACTTTTGCAGTAGTATTCAAAATAGGTTGCACACTACTTATACTTCTCTACTTCATACAAATGAAAATTTCTCCACATCACTACAGCTAACTCATTTTTTAAAATAAGTGAATTGTGTTTCATGTTGTGAATATATACTCTAGGTTATTACACCTTAGTTTATTTATTTATTTGAAGACATTCTTAAATGATGACAAAATAATTATATTTCTAATGTCCATAAGACAGGCTTAGGAAAGTACATCTTCATGTCAACCATAAACACTGAAAACCTAATTAGATGGTGGGAGTTATGAGACTTTCACTACTTATGGCCTTCCTCCCCTCATCCAGGTCATTGAGGTCTTCAGTGTCACCATCTGGGCAGGAGAAAAAAGAGAAAGTCCCACATTTAAATTAATATTCCAGATGAAACTGGTGTTTGGCCATTTTCCATTATGTACTCATTTAATAACTAAATTCTGCATAGTTGAAATTTTCTCTTCTATATAGATAATTTTTGCCTCTGGCTTATTTCTAACATCCTATTTCCTCCACCCCTCCTGCAGTATTATCAAAAGTGCAAAACTTATTTCTTGCCCTCTCTTCCCCTCCTATGCCAGTCAGGTTGGACTGCTCTAACCAGTTCTGTAGGTGGAGTGATGTAGACAATAAACCTCGGCTCCTCACAGTTCTGAGTGCAGGAAGACTCAGGTCAAGGTGTGCGCCAATGCCGTTTTCTAGTGGTGGTCTGGTTCCTGTTGTGGCAAGTCTATCTTTTGTTGCTTTCTCACATGGCAGAGAGAAGAAAATGACAGTGATCTTTCCTGTCTATTTTGAAGAATATTAATATCATTCATGGAGCTCCAGTCTTCTGACCCAAAGTTTCACCTCCAAATGCCTTCACATTGGCTATTAGGCTTCAGCGTATGGATTTGGGGGAAGATGTTCAGTCCATAGCCTTTCTATCATCATAAAAATCATCCTCATTTTCAAGAGGTTAATTCTGAACCAAATCTGGTAGTGCCCTCCTTTATCACCTTACTCATTTCTATGGGTCCAGACCCTGCACAGTTTATTGGTCTTCTGTGTGGTACATACCCAGTAGCCATTTGTTGAGCTGGCATTGGTGGGTGCTGCTGTGGTTGCATTTCCAATAGTTGCATGGCATCTTTGGTTTATATCATCAGCCCTGTGTGAACTGTTGACTCCATATATACTCCAGTCCCCAGCTACCCAGGAACATCTCTTGTTTTTGTTTTTTATTTCTCCCACTTCCTGTACTTCAGGATAGCTCTTTATTATTTCCTTCCTGGACCATTGCACAAAAGTTAGCTCTGTTTTCCTGGTCCTCTTATTTCATCTGGTCTACTGAATATTTAATTAGTATTTTATTTCTTTTTGCTTCTTCTGTTCTTTCTTCTTGCCCCATCTCTGATGGTTGAAAACTTACCCATTCTGGAAGCTTTTGAAGATTTGATTTAGATTCCATATCCTCTGTGAGACCTGTTTTGATCTCTTTGAACCAGTTATTGCTGTCTACCAGCTCTATTGTTTTTTATTCATGCTGCTGTGATTTTTTCAATTATATGTGTTTTTGTCCCATAAATCTATTATGTTTAAGTATACTTTGAATGAATAATCACATCTATGTATACATAAATACATCAAGGTATGTATATTTATCATATCTTTTATTGCATATATTTGATTTGTAGACCAAGTTCTTTAGACTGTACCCTGGCACCTACCATTTTATCTTTGTTTCTTGCATTATTTCTTTCAAATAGCTTTCCTAAACTGAAATGCTTCTTAAAACATTAGCTATTTCTTATAAAGTCTTCAATAACTTTAGGTCTGCTTCACGTCTAAATATAGAGAGTATCATGAGCTATTTGTTATGAAACTTTCTAAATTAAAATAAAATAGTAACTCTCTCCTATATATTTTAGGTAATACTCTTGGGTGTAGAATACTATTTCAATGAGCTATCTTAATACTAATATTGTTACACAATAGCTTTAGAATATCTTTTGCATATTCAAAATTTTTTGAGATATACTATTCCATATGACACCTTCATTCTTAAAATAATATTATTTACAGAAAACATAAATGTCAGGACGGAGCATTTCTCTCTGTTTATTAACTTCTTCCATTTTTAGTTTTAATTTTAAAAATAACTACATTTTAACAAGTAAAAACATATTCTTCCTATGTCTTTACTATGTACAGTTACTACTTAAGAGCTATTTTATTTTTTTTTTTTTTTT
>PVIR01032514.1:0-18588 GCA_004026965.1 Petromus typicus
CAGTGCTTCTGTCACTGGACACTTGACTGGAGATTAACATCTGCCCTCCTTTTGTAAAAAGGCATCCCTGAGTCCTCATTCAGAACTTTATTTTATTTTGAGACAGGGTTTGGCAGCTCTCCTCAAGAATTATCTCCATTCTTTCTTCCATCATCTATAATCTTTCAAATGGCTATTTAGTAAACAGTGGATTCATAGTGCTGGAACCCATTTTAAGCAAAGCCTGGAGCCAAGCATGATGGTTTGGGACTGTGATTCCAGCACTCTCAGAATCTGAGGTAGGAGGGTTGCAAGCTTGATCCCAGGCTGGGCCACTCAGCAACTTTGTAAGACACCATCTCAAAATAAAAAAGGTCTGAGGATGTAGCTTGGTGCAAAGGTGCTAGGATAAATCACTAGTCTGTCACCCTGACTGCTACCCTCCCCACAAAGGGAGTAAAAGGTAACCCTAGGATGTATCAGTATGAGCACTCACTGCATTCTTTTAGGCTCATACTGCCAAAAATCTGTGAATGTGTAGGACATCACATTTCATATCTTTTTATATTTATTTTTAAACTATCATAGTTTTCTCTTCTTATGTGTAAAAACATCTGCGAACTGGGCATGGGTATATGTACAGAATCAATGCAATATCACTCAGTTCTCACATTTCATTTATTTTCATGACTATCAAAGAAGAGACATAAGGACAATTGAGTGGTCACACAAAAGGAAATGCCATAAAGATTGTACATTTTCTACTAGAGATATAAAAACTTATTTTTAATGTAAAATTCAAATAAGGGTTTTAATCAATTAAAATATCCAGAAGTAGATAAACTTCTACCTTCTATGTCAAAACAAAAATGACACATTAGCAGAATTAACTACTTTATCACTTAATAAACACATTATATTTAGGTACAGAGTAATCTTATGTCCCTTAATATCAAGTACTGTTTAGTAGCAGAAGATGAAATATTGTTTATAGAGTTTACATTGATTTAACAATTTTGGTTAAAGATATTTAAAGTGTGCAAACTCTATATTTTCTACTGTTTTGCTTGTCATTTTAGTAGTCATCAGAGAAAGGTGATTTGATGGATTTTTCTTTTTTAACACAATACATTTAAAAACTCAAGAAGAACCTTGCTATTTTGAATTTGTTCTTAAAATAAAAAATAAAGCAGAGTCTCTAGCTGCTTATCAATTGTTTAGGTGCTTGTAGTAGTTACACATACATACACACACACTTGTACAGCCAAACAATATAATACATAACAAATATATACATATATATTCATATATTAATTTTAAGTGAAATATGTAATGTGAATTTAAAACTGGAAAACTCATTGTATATCTGCTTTTAGCCTTTTAAAATTAAACTATCCATACAATATGGGTATTATTCTAGCGTGAAAACTTTCTGGTTTAAAGCATATATTACTTATAATTGAAGCTTACAACTTATGCAATAAAAATGACAGGGATTGAAAGACAGCTGTTACTGCAATTACTGGGATTACTATAACTTATTTGTTTTGAAAAAGGAAAGTATGTTTGTCAAGAGACAAACTATGCAAGTTTATTCACTATGCAGACAGGAAGGTGGTGAATGAGGAGGGTTCAGCTGCCTGGGTATACACTCACTTCATTTTACTCCTTATTCAAACTTGCTCTTTACGTTTCAGAGTGGTCAGGCTCATGTAATAACCAGATAGTGATGCACAGAGGAAGTGTAAATTCACTGCATTTTAGTACTTATGTGTCTGGTGTCTGATTTCTCATTACACACAAAATAAAGGTAAGGATGTAAAAATCAAAGCTGCTGTGATTTCCAGCATGCGAAGATAATCAGTGATGGAGCTGTGTCAGACACTTTCCTGAATGTACACCTTTCAGTGAAGGAGTAAGAGCACAAGTCCTCTGGAGATTCCTTTTGTATTCTTGGGTGGACATATCCTTTACTGAGCATTTTCTTATCTTCTGTGAATCCCAACAACATGTGGTTCAGAGGTAGTCAAAGAGGATGTTCACAAGGAACTTCTTCTGTTGAAGAGGAAAATAAGAACTTTCCCTATGTTTCTGAGTCCTTCACCTCTCTAAATTCCTCTCCTATAGTGTACAGGAGAACAAAACCTACTAAATGATTAGAACAGTCATCTAATAATTTTATATTCTGTATTTTGTTTGTTTACATGAAATGCTGTTATTATTTAAATCTAAAATGCCCCACAGTAGTCTCAGTTGTTTAGAAAGTGCCTGGATCTTCAGTGGTTTTATCACACTTGAGTTCAGCACTTGCTCACACTGGTCGGAGGAAAGATCTGCTTGAGGTACATCGCAAGCTGAATGAGTTTGCTCTTATCCTCAGTGACTCTCGTTTTTCCTTGCTTCCTGTCAACCTTCACATGGCTGCTGCTCTCTGCTCAGCCCTTCTCCCGAATCATTGGCAGTGAGTCATGGACTGAAACCATCAGCCAAAATAAACTTCTATGTCTTTAAGTTGCAGATGCCAGACATTTTGTCTCGGTGGTCAGGAAGTGTCTAGGTACATGCTCAAAGTAGGGGATGATACCACCCTAACCATAATAGTTTGCTCAAATTAGATAATTTGTGGTGTGCCTACTTTGATGCTGTGTGTGTGTGTGTGTATATGTATATATATATATATATATATATATATATATATATATATATATATTTCAATGAGATTCATGTAAAAGAAATTCATAACTATTAATGAATAAGCCTCACAGTTGCATCCCATATGTACTGTGCTAAGAACTTTGAATATAACTATGACATTGAAAAATTACACCATGGACCAGTGTGTCTAGACATACCTATATCAAGACTATATTAGTTCAGGGTCTGTATGGAGTTCTGGAGATGGATGACTATGATGGATGTATGACATTATAAATGAATTTAATATCTATGAAATACATACTGAAAATAATTATGACAATGAATTTTATGTTATGTGCATAATGCTATGACAAGAAGTTGTGATAAAGCAGTGAGCTAGGGTGAAGTACAGTAGAAAATACCAGGACTGAAGCAAAAAGAAAATATTAAAAATAAAAAGGTGAAAATAAGTCAAATATGGTTCAGCTAAATTATATGTATAATTGGAATTGTATAAAGAGAATAAGAAATGGACTAAGAGGAGTATTTGAATAGCTACGGGTAGCAATTTTCCAAAACTAAAGAAATCTATGGTATTTTGGTCAAATATCTAAGTGAAATCTAAATTGAATACATAAAAGGGAAATTAAATTTAGGTATATCACATTTAGATGCAAAAACTACATATGGAAGAAAATACTTCAAAGAAAATTACTAACAGCAACTTGAAGAACAAACACTATCCTGAAAAGAGTAATGAGGCTGAACTATAGGAGATAAAAGAAAATGTAATCCAGAGCATCTCAAAACCCCAAATGAAAGCCTTATCCTGCTGTTTCAAACTGAGTGACAGAATCCTTCAAAAGTGAAGCTGAAATGAAGTTTTTATGCAAACCATTGACAGAATACACTATAAATACAACTAACTGAATTAGATATTAAAATAGTTCATCTGGATAAAAGAAATTGATCCCAAATGAAAAACATAAACATAATAGAAAAATGAAAAGAACAAAACTGCTAACGTAAAATAACCTTGTGAGAAAATACGTGGCAAATGTAACTAAAGGAAAAAATCTATAGCTGTGTGAATGTAAGAAAATTTGCCTTTCAAGCAAGAAGCATTAGCGAATATAAAGAGGCATATATCAGTAGTGTAGATGTAGATAATATCACATTTAAAGCACATTAAAACATTGTCATGATGTACACACAAAAAAAACAGTTTTCTTGAAATGAATGCATGCACGAGAAGATAGAGTTGAGAGAGAAAATAGAAGACTTGAGGAATGTATTATACATTGAGTATATGAATGGAATGTGTTTAATGGGGACTTCTGTGAAGCATGGGAGTCATATGTGGAAGGATTTTATAAGAGGGATCTTGGATAATCCTGCTCCACTTCTAGGGTGCTCTAATTTATTAATTTCCCTGGCTCCCGTGTGTGCTGATGTGAGAATCAAAGTAGTTGACCTGGAAAACAATAGCTGAGTTTTTGTAAAACCCCCTGCTCAGACAGCTTTCCTGGCTTACAAAATATATACGATTTATGAGCCGGTACACGGTGGAAGAAAAAGCAAAAGGGACATGATTGCAGTGACAAGATAGATTGATTTATTCATAGGTAGCTCACCTATGGAGTTTTCTAGCTTTTCTTCCACAGGACTAAGTGAGGTTCACAGTCCTTAGACCTTCTTACAGAAACCAAGAGATTTAATGTGAATCTTGTCAAGCTGATCTATTTTTGACAGCATCTTTCTTTTCAGACCTTCTTTTGGTTTCTGGCCTTGGAGAGGCTTGAATGTCCTTGACAGATAAATGAAGCAATTTCAGCATTTTCGAGTCCAAGCTTTTGATCAGCTCACAAAAGGAGATAAAGTGTCTTTCTGGCTGAAAATGACCATGAAAGTCATGTTAGACAAAAGTCTTATGGGAAGGCACACAGAATACAGAAATAAGACCCCAAAGACAAGCATTTCACCAAGTGTCAACCAGTCCTATGAGCTTTTAGTAACAACCTGCATCCGAAACCCAAATTGGGTTTGCAGTGCCTTGAATATGAATGTGTGCACTGTTTCTGATACTTAGATAAGTGATCTATAGGAAAACATAAGTAAAAATACAGAATGAGAGGAAATCCAAATATTTTAGAGATGGAAAATATAAGCGCTAATCCTTTCATTGACTTTTCTGTTAGCAATGTAAAACCTTGGGAATGTTTTGAATGTATCACTACAGCTTTGCCAAAGTAATGTTATCTTTAATTTATCTCATTAAATAGCATATGTTAATTCTCACTATTCTCTTAAATTACTGATTAAAATTAAAATGTTGATAAAATGAACTAATACCTATAAATACCAGAAAATGGATAAACTCATTCATTTATTCAGAATTACTAATTGTACTATAACAGATACTATCCCATGGCCTGGAGGAAAACTAATGAATGCAATATGACTCTACTCACAAGATAGTTCAAAGAGAAGTTTGATGGTCACTAGTGGATTCCATATAAACAGCTGTAGCATTTGAATAATGGTTTTCCTTGTTGACAGTTGACAAAGTTAAGAGAAAAGGAATGTACCAAAATAAAAGAGCACTGGCCTCATTTTCAGACAACACTATATTTGACTTCAATCTTTGCCTCTAGTTTGCTGTCCAATTCTGGAGAAAATTTTTTCATTCATTAAAAATAGAATAATATTGTCCAATATGTAGAAATATAATGATTGAAGAACTTGTATCTAATTTCGGACATAATGTTGGCTCCAATAGAAAGAAGATGTCACCAGAATGGGAATAAAAACAGAAGATCGCTGTTTTGTGTTGTCAATATTTCTCTACAACTAACTTTGTCCATCTTCTATTTTGTATGCACAAATAATCTTCAAATATTAAATTGCCTATGTTTAGATATTTTATATAAAAGATGTCACTGTCATATGTGACATACAAATATATACACAAGCACAAACATACACATTTAATTGAACTATCAGAATTATAAATTCATAAATATAAACTTTCAATGTAGCAACATATTTTAAGATCTTTTCTGTTGTAGAGAGGATACTCTGTAATTAAGTTCTTTATTAATTACCCTTGTAATTAATGTGGGCTACTGTATAGAATATAGAGAGCTTAAAAGATCAGCATCCCCCCCCAACTTTTGAAGACCTCATTAAAAAATGGGCATCTGAAATGAACCCTTTTCAGAGGAAGAAGTAAAAGCAGCCAAGAAGCATATGAAGAAAGGCACAACATCACTGATCATTCGAGAGACGCAGATGAAATTGTTGCTGAGATTCTATCTAACTTCACAGAGAATGACTGCTATTGTGAAATTAACCAACAACAAATGCTGGTGAGTCTGTGAGGAGGAAAGAACCCTTCTCCACTCTTGATACAAATGTAGACTGGTGCAATCTCTGTGGAGATTTCTCACAAAAAACCTCCCATTTGACTCTGCTAGATATATACAATTGAAAGATTCATATAAAGCAATATATGTGCACCCATGTTTATAGAAGTTCAGTCAAATCTTGGAAACAGTCCAAATGCCCATCAATTCAAGACTAGATAAAGATGTGTGTGGGTGTTAATTTTTTAAAAAATAAACTGAAGTATTACTCTGCCAAAAAGAATGATAAATTTGCGTCATTTATACTCATATAGATATACTTTGAACACATACTCACAAGTGAAATAAATAGGTCACAAATGTGTAAATATTTTATCTTTTCTCTGGTATGAAAGACTATAATATAATGAGTTCTAAAATATGTGATAGATATTATGAAATAGAAAACATTCAAAGGGAAAAGGTGAGTAAGGGTAAGTAAAGAAGGAAAAGAACAAAATGATAGTAAAAAAGGAAGCAAAGCTTACATATATAGGGGGTGGGGGTTGTAAGGAGGGCAAGGGAATGGAAAAAATAAGAATTAAATCCTGTCTTATACTGGTACAAATTCTCAGTGTCGATTGTGATTATGAAGTGTATATACAATCTACCAATGGAATGAATTAAAAAATAATAATACCCCTGTCCCCCTCCCATATTTAACAGTGTTCCTTAATGTTTAAATATATAGTATCTGTGAATAACTTCACATACATTTATATAGAGTACATATTATGTTACATTATGTTGTGTTGTCTAAAAAGGAATACTGTAGAATTTATGTTGCTAAGTAATTATTCAAGGTAAAATTATGAATTTTCTTTTATGGCTTCTAATATTTTAAAATAGTTTATTTCTACTAAAATATGGATATTTAAGATTTAAAATCATAAAATTTTTACTTTGTTAGAAAGATTATAATTTAGTGGCAATGTTATGAGGTAGAATACTTAGGTACACATTTAAAGTTTTCTTAATTATAACTATATTTCAAACATCAAGTCAATAAAATAGTTATAAAATATAATTAATAGTTATAAAATAGAGTTATTAAATAACTATATTTCAAACAAAAGTCAATAAAAATTGACTATCCTTAGCATTTTTAATGTTTCACATAAAAGTACGTTGTATAGAACATTTCAAAATATCAGAAACACTTCTAATCATTTTTTTCAATTTCATCATCAAGAATATTTCCAATGTAGAAAATAAACATTTGCAAGAAGTATGGTAAGAACACAGAGCAGTCATCTTGTCTAATCTCAGAAGCTAAGCAGGGTCAGGCATGGTTAGTACGTGGATGGAGAACATAGACCTATACAAAGATGGAAAATAAATGTGAAACAGAGTTTACATAAAGCAGACCTGGTAGTGGTAGCAAACATATTCAATTCTGTCTCTACTACTGTGCCTATCACAGCATCCCTGAACTTGATCTGGAGATAAGGGTGTTAGTGGGTATTAATGTCCCTCATAAAATACCTTCACAGATAATAGGCTGAGCTAAAAGTGAATGGGCACCTAGAGTCTTTATTTGAAGGAGAATAGAAAGATTGATGGCTAATAACTATATTAATGTGAAAATTAGGGGCAATGGCCATTAAAATATGGGAATCTTGTTTTGTTTTTTAGATTGTTTCAGAAATTAGAAAGTATTTATTTTATTTTTTTGGTTTATCTTTTAAAATTTTTAAAAATATTTTTTGAGACAGGGTCACACTGTAGTTTAGGCTGGTCTTGAACTTACTGTGTAGCTCAGGTTGGTCTCAAACTCAATGGCAATCATTCTTCTCTGCTGCCAGAGTGCTAGGATTACAGGCTTGAGTCACCATGTCCAGCTATTTGTCTGGTTTTTTTTTCAATATATTTTAAATTATGAATACACATGATAATTGCATTCAACATTGAGTTTGTACCAGAATATGACATGGCTTGATTCTCAGTTTTTCCCCTTTTGCCCCAGCCCTGCATCCTTCCACCCCATCTATACACAATCTTTGTTTTCTTTTTTCTTTATTATTACCACATTCATTTTTCCCTCGATATTTACCCTTAAACTTCTTCCTTTAAATATTTTCTGCTTTGCAATATCAACTATACATACTACAACTCATTTATAACTTTAGACAGGGTTTTTCTGTGTAATGCAGGCTGGACTGGAACTCATTATGTAAAGCAGGCTGGTCTTGAACTCATGACAATCCTTCTGCCTCAGCATCTTGAGTGCTAGGAATACAAAAAGGTACAAACACACACAGCCATGAAGTACTTTTTATTTATGAAAAAAATCATTACCATATGTGTAATTTAGCTATATAAATTATTAGTTTAATTGGTTTTCTTTTTATAGGATTGTTTATTTCACATTGCTTTAGATTTAGTGTTAATAGTGTAAGGACATTCTAAGAGAGTCTATTAAATCTTAGTCGATTAAATAGTACAAATACAGGGAAATATATGTAATATGTCTAATTTCTGAAACAATCTAAAAAATTCACCTATTCATCAGTGTTTCCCTATAAAGACATGCCAAACATTCTATATCATGACATCTTAACCTTACATATGAGGATTTGTTTCCTAAAGTAAAGATTTTAGTTCTTTTTTTTTTTTTTTTTTTTTTTTTTTTTTTTTTTTTTTTTTTTTTTTTTTTTTTTTTTTTTTTTTTTTTTACCATCTTGCTTTGTAGTTCAGGCTGCCCCTGAGCTCAGCCTCACACTCACATCATAGCAATCCTCCTGTTTCTGCCTTCCAAGTGCTGGGATAATAGGCATGAGCCACCACACCTGGCACTGTGGTATGTGGAGCTGATTGCTACTGGGCATGAGTTTCCATGCCCAGTATTGTATGTGGTTACCAGGGGGGATCAAACCCTGGGCCCTTGTGCTTGCAAGACAGGCGCCAGAACCACTGAGCTAAATCCTCATCCCTCAAGAGTTTAGTTCTTAAATCATCATGATTATATGTAACAAATTTCATACCCCTTAAATGTTCATTCCTGGAAGATGAATCAATATTGCAAGTACATAAGAACAGAGCCAAGAGAAAAAAGAGAATAGATATCATCCAATGAGATCTGAGGTTTGTATCATGGTGAAGAAAACCAGAATTGAGGCTAGAAAGAAAAGGAACGGATAAGTGCCAAAAGAAAGGAGGGTTTCGGCGAATGGAGTACATACCATGGACAAGGTACCAGTGAACCAAGATTCCTATTAGTCATTTGACCAGCTGATTTTCATATAATTAGTTTATGAAAACCACATTGAATATGTTAAAGAAACTAGGAAATTAGGCATGCAAAAATTTTGATGTTTTGTCACTTTATGAAAAGATATGTATGTTCAAAATAATTATCATGGAATTCTTTGAACTTTGTAGAAAGTCACCAGGCACATGCTCTTCTTAGGTGACACTGTAGATGGAGACTGTTACACTCCACCAGGGCACCATGGGATTCTGTTTGTGACAGTGAACGTGTACTTTCCAGAAATCACTGCACTGTTGAGAGGTAATGAGAAAAGTCAACACATATTCAAACTTATGGCTTTCATAATCAATATACATGCAAATAATGTAATTGGCAATTTGAAAATCTTCTATTTATGTTTTTTGACTACCTCTCTCACACACAGCACAATTTTAGCGCTCTGTACCCCTGGAAACACAGCTCTGTCTTTTTTGCAAAGTTTATGTTAAAGTTTAATGTGGATCAACATGGTCATATCTAGATAGAATTCTTTTTCATGCTATTGGCTGAAATAAATATTGAGAAAGTCTTTAAAACAAATTCAGTCATGAGAACAACCTCATACAGTTTCTTCATGTTCCTTGACTTAGAGTACGCATATATGATTGTTATATTGGAAGTGTTATCCATTTCCAGGGTACACAATTATTGTTATAATGGCTGGAACCAAACTGCTACTTAGAACTGCATAGTACATTAAAATAACATTTTCTTAATTTTGACATAAGATATAACATATGTGCAATGCTTCATGAAATTCGATGAGCCCCAAGTCTATGGATTGTCTTTATTTTATAATGGTATTGCATCCCAAGAAACTCTTTATAACAATAAAATACTGTGAGTAAGAATTGTAGTACTATACTCTCTGTTTTCTCATCACTGAGACAAAATATCCAACACCTAAAGTCAAAGGATAGAAGTTTTATTTTGGCTCATGGTTCCAGTCCACGATTGGCTGGCTCAAATGCAGAGTGGCATGGCAGGGGCACTGCAAAGCAAGCAAGGCAGTAAGCCCTGAAAGAAAAAGAAATGGCAGCAAGCAACAACAGCAGTTCTCTTTCTGTCACTTATATTCCACCCAGGTCACAGCCTTTAGAGTTAGGGTGGGGAACATTATGTTGGAACACTCATAATTCCACTGCATCCTTAGTCCCAGGGTTACCCTAGATCCAGACACTTCCAAAGAAGCCCCACCTATGACCCCATGAAGCTCTGGAAGAACACCTAAACCCAAGCCCTAACACAGAACCAACACAGTGAGCATTACAGATCAGAAACATGACACACTTCAGAGTATGCATTGTTGACCACTGTGATCATATGGCAATTGGTAGCTGTGACCTATTGGAGCTGCCCAGCCCCATTAGAAAATATTGTCATACACACTGCTGGCCTGAGAAAATACCACAATTTAAAGCTTGAAGTGGTTCCCATTCAATGTGTATTGCTTTCACATGACTTAAGGTTAAAAATCATAAATCCTCATAAGCCAGGGACTTTCTGTGCATCCTATAGCTAGCTCTTAAAAAATCACTTATATCTTAAATATACATGATATTCAAACTACCTATTTAAGATGAATGTGATCTACACATTTCTGTAAATAGTTATTGATATTACAGTGTTGCAATGGACAATGTTACAAAGAACAAACCTGAGGATTAATTGCATTCCAAAATGCTGTCCCCATCAGTCTAACCAATGATCAATTTCATTACTTTATTTAGAGTAACTAGTTCTTCCATAACATTTAAGTAGAATAGCTAATTTCTGCTTTTGTTTCTATCAGTATTGTTTCAATTTTAATTCAGTGCTGACAGGAATGGGCTCAACAGTTGGATTTTATTTTATTTTTTATTTTTTAATTCAAATCTTTATTGGTACCTTATGAATAAACACTGTCATCACATTCAACATTGAGAGTTTGTATCAGAATGTGAAATGACTTGATTCTCATTTTTCCTCTTCCCCCATCCGCCCTGTAACCTCCCACTTCTTGTATACATAAGATTTGGGGTTTTTAAATTATTACTATCACATTCTTTTTCCCCTCATTACTTATCTCTACATCCTCTTTCCTTTTAAATATTTTCTATTTCACAATATAAACTATATATACTAGAACTCATTTACATCCTCATTTTCTCATACCAGAGAAGAGATATGATATTTACACATCTGTGAGCTATTTATTTCACTTATGGGGATGTCCTCAAGGTACATCCATTTGAGTATGAATGACTCAACCTTATCATTTTTATGGCAGAATAATCCATTGTCTAAAAGAACCACATCTTCTTTATCCAGTATCCAGCTGATGGACAGTTTTGTTGTTTCCAAGATTTAACAGTCTGGCAAAGCAATAGACCTGCATATCAGTGGAGTAGATTCAAAGATCCAGAAACTACTCCAGATATACTGTCACCTCATCTTTGACAAAAGGACCAAAAATCAACAATGGAAGAAAGATAACCTCTTTACCAAATTGTGCTAGAAAAACTGGGCTTTGACTTGCCAAAGGCTAAAGTTGGATTTTATTTTTATAAATACTTTTAGAAGGTATAGCAAGCCAGTCACTAAGCAAATCTTCAACAAATAAGAAAAAATTTTATAAATTTGAAACAAGCAAAATTCCATTAAATTGTGGTTTTAATGTATGCCTATTAAATATAATTTAATTCACAATCATTTTTAATTCTTATAGCAATTATAAAAGCAATTATAATTTTCTCTGGAGGACAGATTATTGCATCTGATAATTTATTCTCAATTCAGTTCAATTAAACTAAATAGTTTGGTGAAGTATTTCTCAAATAGAGTCTGAAACAAAGCTGAGAATAAATGTTATGTATTTGTAATGTATGTACCATGCACCATGTTGGTAGATGCCAAGAGAAAAACTTTCACCAACCCAGAATTAGTCTGTGTTAAAGAATGTTGCAAGGTCATTTGAAACTATAAAATCAAACCCAACCATATTAACATCACTTTATTTGATTATAAACAAGTGAATGAAATATCAATGAGAGACAGAAAAAATGTAGGAACAAATAGACATTTCCTAGACTCAAACAGTAATGCCATTAGGACATATCATAACACAATGAAAGCAGTCCTAAGAAGGGAGTTTATATCATTCAGTGACTGCTTTAGAAAAGCAGAGTGATTGCAAATACATAGCTTAATCTTGCTTCACAGTGTCCTAGAAAAACAAGAGCAATCCAAATTCAAATCTAAGCACAAGCATGGAAATTGCAAAGATTATATCAGAAGTTAATGAAATTAAGAGTTGGAAGGAAACACAAAGAATCAGTGAAGCAAAGAGTTGATGCTTTTCAAAAATAAAATAAAGCACTACCAAGAGAATCTTACCAAAAAGACCCAAACAACTGAAATTTGAGATGAAAAAGGAAAAATCATAGCTTATTCTGCTGAAGCCCAGAATATCATTGCTACTTTGAAAATCTGTATGGTAATAAAATGGAGAATTCAGAAAAAAATGGATAGATTCCTAATACATATGTGCGAAGGTTATTGTATTGGAGAGCTTGCAGACCCTGGAAAACTTGGGAAAGAAAATGTTTGGCTAACAAGATACAATAGGAAGCACATAGGTGTCCTTGAATATGTACTCAGTGGGGGAAAAATGACTCCTTCCCCCTCTTACTATACATATGCAAAGTGGTCACATACCGACTTCTCAGAGGGACTGATCCCCCCTCCAGAGAATCCAGAAGTGACTAGTAACAGTCTGCTGTTTTTCTGGAGAGGCTATATAAGAGGACAAAGGAACACAAGGTGAGAGTGCCCTAAATGGAACCCTACTCTGAGGATGAGCTGAGGCCCTTTGTGCTGTTTTTTTTTTTTACCCATGGTTGCAACATATCAGTTGTGCTGTTTGCTAGAGTGAGGACAAGCTAGGTCCTCCATGCTGCAATCTATCTGACAACATAATGGTGTTGTTTTGCTACAGTGGTAATTATATTCTCAAATTGCTCTTTCTAAAAATTTTACTACTCTACTTTAATATCTGTATATCTAGATATATATTTGTAAGAAAATTCTCATTTCTAGGGTGTTTTAGTTTCATTTTGTTTATCAGACTTCAATTTCTAAGTAAAGATATACCAATTCAGCAAGTTTTCTTCCCTTACTGAAACAATCTGAGCTACTGAACCTGAACCAAGAAAATATGAAAAATCCTAATAATCCAATATCAGTCAAAAGTGGAGGAATTAATAATTTTGAACAAACAAATAAAAAACCCCTAAGTCCCAGTAGATTCACTGCAAAATTCTATAAGAAAATTTTAGCAGATATAAGGCCAGTATTTCCCAAATTCTTCAATGAAACTAAAAAAGATGGAGAAGTACTCTCAAGGCCATAAATATTCTCAAGGATAAAAATATTAACCTGATCCCAAAGCCAGAGAAGATCTAACAAAAATGAGAGGAAGAGGCCAATCTCTTTAATGAACGGGAATCAGAAAATCATTAAAAAGATCACACACTTTGACAAAGTGGTATTCATTCTTTGGATGCAGGGATGGCTTAACATACACAAATCAATAAATGCCTGCATGTACACTAGAAGCAAGGACAGAAATTACACAGTCATATCAATAGGCACATACACACAGAAAAGCCTTTTAAAAACCCTACATCTACAAGTAATAAAGCTTCTGAAGCAAGTAAGTATGGATAGATCTTATCTCTCTCTGATAAACTCATTTCGACAAATCCATGACCAGCATCATATTAAATGAAAAGAATCTGAAATCCTTCCCTCTAAAATCAGGATCAAGATAAAGCAGTCTGGCATTACCACTGAAATATAGTTCTTGAAATATTAGCAAGAGAAATTGGGCATGAGGAGGGGGGAGGGATATTTGTAGGAAAGAAAGAAGTTGGATTATCATTACTGTGCCCGAATTTTGAGTCCTCCAGTGACCACGAGGGAGCCAAGGCTGATGTAAAGCATGTAAGGATCTTTATTACAAGCTTGAGCAGGGAGCCTCAATCGTCACCAGTGCAGCTGATCAGAATTAAGAGCCCAGAATTTCTGATAGGCAGGGTTTTTAATGGAAGTTACATCAAAGTTGGGGAAATTGCTATTCTGGCAGTGCATGATTGGTGGACTTTAATAAAGTGCAAGAGGTTTAACAATGACTGGCTGGGCTCAACAGGTGATAATGCAAACTTGTGCTTCTAGGCTATCTAAAAGAACATCTGAACCTTGTACTTACTGGTGGGCCATTGCTAAGGGATATTGTTAAATGTTACCAAGGATTGGTGGTCTGAGCACATCTGGTGACTTTTCCTGGAATCTAAGACCGTTGGGTGGTCTTTCCTTTAATTACAGCTTATCTCACTGGTCACTGTGACTGTACCTGTAACTAAGGCCTATCTCACGGTCACCCTGCCCTAAGGTTTCTGGAACTGGAGTCTATAACCTGGTCATGCAGCCCTTTCTGGAACAGTCACTTACATTAAATTACTTTATTCTAAGGTGGGACTGGTTCTTTAAAATGGAGTCATTTAGATTTTTCAAACATTATTTGCTCATGACATGACACTGTATGTGTAAGACTAAAAAAATCCACCAAAAGTTTCTAGAATTAATAACCACATTTAAGGGTGTGGTATACTATTCTTACCTTGCAGCCAAATGAGGATGGACTGAGAGTTCTGAGATCAGCACTAAATTCAGCCTCTCCTTGATGTTGCAGACATCAGACACTTGGTCTCAGGAACAAGAAAGCTGACAGATGAAAAGTAGATTTTTCCCTCTGGTTTTACATACATGAGGAAATGTCCAAACTTTATCAGCCTGTTCTTGAGTGATACATGCACAGATAAAGAGGTTTCTCATTCAATTGTACCTCTCAATATTCTGCTTTTCAGGTTGTGTCTTTTCTATAATGTCGGTGTAAGTCTGATGTATGTCCAGCATCGCAGAAGGAAACGAGGCACTCAGGGACAAGATCCAGCAGGGAGAACAGCCTCAGGAGACTGAATCACCGAGCTGTCTTCCAACAGCTCTTTTATTATGGAGCAAATACAAAGTAGCAATGCATAGGGGTAAAAACAGAAGAGGTGGGCTGGAGCATTTCCTGGGACAGGCCTTGCAGTTCTTCCTGATTCCTATCCCAGTGTTTGTTTACTGATCTGTTTGCAAGATTCAGTAACTCAAAAGTTAGCAAGATGTCTGGGGAACATCCTGTGAACTGGTGATAAGGAAACTCAGGAGTTCTGCATAACTGGTAAACAGCTGCCTTTTCCCCTAAACTATAAATTGAAGATTTGGGAATTCTACAGCAAATAAGTATATTGGTATAATTTTTATGACAGCATGAGCTCATTTGGGTAAATCTGAAAGTAAGTAAAATGTTTTATAAGTATATCTGTTATGGTGATTGGTGATGAGTGATCTTTCATGTTACTGTTGTAATAATCTCATAAGGCAGTTCATTTAATAAATACTGTGTGTGCTCTGCCAAATTCTACAAGAAACTTTTAGCAGATATTTACTCCATTTACTGGCTTCCTCCATTCCCTTCTCTCCCCTTTGAGGTTCCCTGTTTCCCAAGACACAATAATATTGAGATTAGGCCAATTAAAAACCTTACAATGGCTTTTAAGCTTTCATGTGAAAAGAAAGCTCACATGACTCTCAAATTAAATCAAACAGTAAAAATAATTAAGCTTAATGAGGAAGGTACATCAAAAGCTGAGGCAGGGCAAAATATAGGCCACTTTTGGAAAATTATTATTTAAGACATGAGTATAAAGGCAAAATGCTTATATTCAAAGTGATACTTAAGTTAACTCATAAGTGATGAGAGCAAACAGCTTTCCTGATGAATGGACAACCTGTTAGAAATCTTGACAGTAAAACAGAAACAGTCACAATACATCTTTCAAACAAAGCATCATCCAGAGCCAAGTTTTGACTTTCTTCAATTCTTTGTAGGCTCAGCCAGGTAAGAAAGCTCAAAAAAAATTTCAGATAGGAAGAGATTGGTCATAGAGTTTCAGTAAAGAAGTCTTCTTTATAAAATAAACACAGAAGACAAAGATGCAAATATTGATGGAGTAGTTTTGGCACCTCATCCAGATGATTGAGCTGAAATCACTAAGAAAGCAGATTTTTCAAGACCTTACCTAAAATAATTCAGAGGCACAAGCTTAAATAAAATACAGTTTCTTTTACATGAGAAACCCAAAATGTAAATGAAGAACAAAGAAGAGAGAAAATAGACATAAAGGAGACATATTTTTCAAATGAAAAGGTTATCAAGAGATAAACGGAGGTAGGAAGGGAGAGATGAAAAATGAGTTCAGATATGTTACATACATGTACCAACTCTTCACAAGCAACATAACGATTATGTACTGCAACTATGTACTAATAAAAATTGAAAAAAACCCAGACTATGTAAGACTTTCACAGGTAGAGAGAAGATAGTACCTGGCTTACAAGCTCCAAAGAGGAGGATGGCACTCTTGTTTGGGACTCCAGTAGGTGGCGATTTAAATTCAAAAGTCAGTTCATTGCCAGGGTCTCACTGCTGGGTATGGCGGTGTGAGCAGGGCAGAGCAATGGGGTGACCGAGCTGAGGGGCTAGGATGAGAAATATGTAAAGACAGGACAGCGGGACTTGGAAGGGTTCATCAGTCAATACCGAATGAATGCCACGTTTCTTTAACAGCCTTCTTTTATACATTTCTTTAGTACTGCCCTTGAGCTGCCCTTGAACTGACTAGCTTTTTTCACGTGTACAGAAAAGAAAAAATTAGTGAAAGAACTGGTGGGCGGGGTGCGCTGACAATATTCTTAATTAAATCTGGTGTGAGGGTGTGTCCAGGTTCTTAGTTTAACCTGAAATGAGGTTGTGTCAAGGTTTTTAGTTTAACCTGGAAAGGACAGTAATTATTCTTGAGGAAAGTAGACAATGTTAGGCTCTGATCCAGAAATCAGGCCAACTTTTTCTCTCCTTCATGGGCAGACATGACACTGTAGGAAACCGCTCCCAACAGTTCATTGACCATTCTGAAAATTCTGGAAGCTTCAAGAATGACATGAATCAGGATCATGCTCTATAAATGGACAACAAAGCCCGGGAGGCAGCATACTCCTTCATAACACAATTGAGAGAGTATTTTACTCAGATTCTGAAAAACGCTATTGAGAGAAAAGATTTTGTTTCAAAATATAACTGCTGGTTCACCGTGTACCTGATCACTTAAGAGTGCTAATGTTTAACTATCATGAAATTCATAATGTATCTATGACATTTGACAATAGACCATGGTTTAAAGCATTATTTTCACTTTTAAATATTAGGAATACATTTCTGGAGACTGTAGCAGCCATAGATAATGATTCCTCTAGTGAATCTGGAAAAAATAAATTGAGAAGTTTCTGAAAAGAAATTGTTTTCTAGTTGCCATTAAAATATGATTGAATTGATAAGATCAGAATTGACAAAGATACATAATTTTATCATATACTCAAAAATTTGGTAATATTATTTCTTTAGTAGTAAAAAAAAAGCATGATTTATAGAGGAAGATAGAATTTCAACATTTGGAAGAAATGAGCAGAAAGTCTCATGGATGATTTTTGAGTGGTTCAAGATTTCAGGGCAGGACATAGCTCTCAAGGTGGTGACAATTTCAGGAGAGCTCAGACAGAAAGCACGGCCTGGAGTTGTGACTGAATTCCCGCAATCCTATGATGAAACTTCAGGAAGGAAAAGGAATCATTTCCTACATATTAATGAACAAAATTATTTCTTGAAATAGAAACTGCTCCTAATAAAGATATTTGAAAAGTCTTAAAATGACAAAGTATTGAATAGAATATTACATAAAATTAACTGACAGAGCAGTAGCAGAGATTTAGGGAACTGATTCTGTTTAGCCTTCAGAAGCCAAGGCTTTCTTTCTGTATGTTATGCAACAAAGGCCTTGAGTTTGACTTAAAAGAACTCTACCTTGGGGAATACACACTTACACAGCCCTATGTACTGCACAGAAAGTGTTTGTGGTCTGAAGAGGCAGCTAATAAGGTAAGTTTTGTCTGTTGTTGTATTTTGAGGAACTGTCAGAGCCACCTATTCTCCTGCAACCACCATCCTGACATCTCAGCAGCTCTTAACGCTAAAGTGACGCTGCCCAGAGTGGAAGGATAATGACTTGCTAAAGTCTCAGATATTCGGAGCATTATTAGCTGTGAAATATCTCTTAACTGTAAGGCATATACACCTGTTTTTTAAAAGATACAGTATCACTTCACAGTAAATAAATCAGA
>PVIR01032515.1:0-18596 GCA_004026965.1 Petromus typicus
TCAAATACCTATCATACATTCTGAACCTTTTTACATCTTGCTTCTCACACTAGAGAAACAATACAGTGTTTACACATCTGTGCCCTATTTATTTCACTTATGAATATGGCCTTAATGTGCATTAGTTTAGCTATGAAGGTCTCTAATTTGTCATTCTTGATGGCTGAAAAATACTCTGTCTTGTTAAAAATAAAAAATAAAAAAAATTTAAAAATCATCTTCTTTATCCAGTCTCCGGCTGATGGGCATTTGGGCTATTTTCCTTTTGGGTATATTCACAAAAGAATTAAAAGAATCATACCAAAGTAACCTATGTGCACCCATGGCAGCACAGTTTGCCATATACCATTGTTGATTAATGAGTCAGGCTTTTACTGTTCTTTATATTTGATCTTCACATCAACCAGATGTGAAGTAGGTGCACTTTTTTTCAGCATTTTCTTATGAAACTCATACCCACCACCTAGATTTGGCATTAACATTTGACTGTATTTATTATGTATATGTCATCTGTCCCTTGTGAATTCATGGTAGGTTTTAGTGCAGGGGAAGATAGATGTACAGTCATCACTTTGTCTCCTGTAAATACTCCAGCATGTGGATGATGGATTAGAGTTTGGCATTTATGTGTAAGTTTTTTCTTATGTAAAATCTACATTTCATGAAATGCACAAATCTTAAAAGAGCACCTTCTCTGAGTTTTGATAAATCCATATACCAGTGAATCCCAAACACTTTTCAAGGTATAATACACTGCTACTGCTGTGGCCTCTTTTTTACTTCCCCTTTTTTAGATGAGGGAACTGAAGCTTCCAGGGCTTAAATAGTCTGCTTCAGCTTACGTTGCTGATAAGTGGCAGAGGTGGAATTCAAACTGGCAGTCGGCGGTTCCTGACCAGAGCCTCATGTGGCCTGTAGCTGGTCTCTCGTGTTTGGGGGTCTATTTATGTTACGTGCACAGGCATCAGGTCTGTATTTAATGTAAATGTGTGCATGTGAAAGTTGTACCCTGGGTTTAGTAGAGTAGATGTACTGTACTAGAAGTGCCATTCCTTACAAGAGGTTAATGGCAGGAGAAATTAAGCAGGACATTTCATCATGTCAAGGAAGTTCCCTTCATTGAAGTACTAGAGTAAATCACTATCTAATAATGTCTTAAATGGCATTGTTGATTGTTTTCACACATACTGGTAATGTGATAGCGAGTTTCCTACTGATGACATTGAAATTCAGGGAAATTCTAAAATGCCATTTGAATAATTTTTTTTTTTTTTTTTTTTTTTTTTTTTTTTTGAGACAGGGTCTCACTTTGTGGTTCAGGCTGGCCCCGAGCTCAGCCTCAAACTCACATCACAGCAATCCTGCCTCTGCCTCCCGAGTGCTGGGATTACAGGCGTGAGCCACCACGCCCGGCACTGTGGTATGTGGTACTGGTTGCTGCTGGGTGTGAGTCTCCACATCCAGTATAGTATGTGGTTACCGGGGAATCGAACCCAGGTCCTTGCGCCTGCAAGACAGGCACCGGAACCACTGAGCTAACTCCCCGGCCCTCCATTTGAATGATTAAGGGTTGATTATATTCAGTATAGTTTTGGGTTAAGAATTTTATTGCTCTATTATAATTGGTAGAAAATTATTCACCTATGTATGGTATATGCGGCGACACTCAAAATGCTGATACTTGAGATGCCAAAGTATTAGAAGTGACTAATTTAGAATTTATTAAGAACTTTAGGATTTATTAAGAAATCTGTAACACAGAAACTGAAAGGAATATAAATATGTGAGAATTGGAACAGAAGGAAGACTTTTGTTGTTGGTAATATGTAGGAGGGCCTTGCCAATGAAATTATTAAATGCTCCAGTATCTCTTCTCTACTGTGTTCATACTGCATATAATACTATGTAAGTTGACCAGGATAGCCTTTTCACTACTACAAGGATAGAAAAGCAGCCATTGTGTAGTTTTGTGTTTAATTCTGTTATTATAGTTAGCAAATTGTGGCGTCACTAGAGGGCAGAGTAGTACTGTACTTCGGGCCATATTTGAAATTTTCTGGTTTAAAAATTGCCTAACACGAGGGAAAGTATCGATGCACAATGGAATAGAAATTTCTCTGCATTCTTATTGTCTTGTCTTGCTGTGAAATCCAATAACATACTTTGCACTTGTATCAAAGGAGCTTGTCTAGCAATTACATTGATTGCTTCCAAAAGGGCACGATTATTTACAGGAGTGTAAGTATCCCTCAAGAGAAAGTACTAATACTTACAAAGAGTGGTGCATTAGATCATTTCTCCTTTTGGAGTACACCAAAATGGGATTGCAGCACAGATAATAGGGGAGACATGAGAGAGCAAGTAGCTCTGAGGCCAGTTCTTTACTGGCCTCTGAAAATTCATGGAAAGGAGAAGATATTTTCATTTTTATGGCCAGCTCAAATGTATTATCAAGATTTTAAATTATGAAGTTCTAAAAACAACTTCAGTTCCTTTTCTGAATGTTAAAATTTTGACTAGTGACCTCTTCTAAATTTTTTAGCATTCTGATATATTTGCTGATTTATCGATTTTAAACTGTTTTGTGAAGCAAGTAGTTCAGAAAAAATTTATCCTGAACTGTGAGCAATTTGAATTTATAAAATATTATATCCATGCCTAGTAGGGACAACATAGGGTATCAGGAAAAGCAATGGATTTTGGAATCAGGAGATTTAAGGCTCCAGGTATCATTTATTTGTTTGTGACCTTGAGCAAGTTACTTAGTTCTGTGACTTACATTTTTTAAATTGGCCAAAAAAAAAAAAGGTCCTCATTTCCAACTGGTTGTTTTGACAGTTGTTTGTCTCTGTACATATCTCCAAAAACAAAGCCTGGCAAAGATAAATTTTAATGGGTATAAGTTCAGGAGAGGAGCATTTGTATTGGAACTGTTGATTATATCAGAAATATGAAGGAAATATCTCATAACATGAAGGTATCTAAAACATGTGCAGCAGAAACAAAAATGTAGTTTTAAAACTGAAGCCCAAGATTACAAGTGTCATCTCTGCCCCTGAGTTTCGGTGGCTGCTTGATTCGATCTCTTTGTAAGTCCTGACTCTTACGCTCCTGTCAGCTCTATTTCTACCCTCTGGTTATTTCCATGTTTTCTCTCTGTGTGTTTCTCCTGACTGTCTTTGGTCTCTCTCTGTGTTTTTCTTGTCCCAGGCACCCACAGGAAGACCCCGAGCCTCTAGCGGCACCTCGTGTCCTCTCCAGCATGTTGTAGATGTGGAGGATTCCCTGGGATATTGAGAAATACCAGAGGCGAATTGTTCCACTGTAGTAAGTCGATCAGCATTTATAAAGTGACTACTATTCACAGAGTGCAAGAGAATGAATTAGGGCGCAGGGCAGAAAAAATAAACTTGCACATTTTTCTCAGTGGCTCTTGCAGGATGCAAGTGAAAATAAGAAACAAACGTAAAGGTGACATATTCATAAGTGAGTTGTTTTCTATGTATGTTGAATGGTCCAGAGTGAATGGAGCACATTTAGCCAGGTGGTAGGTTTCTTTCATTTGTTTAAAATTAGGTTTTGAAATATGACTGGAAGAGAGATTAAAGGGAGGCTGGGAATGAGTAATTTCTGCAGGGCTTTGGCAAACCTGATCACTTATCTGTGAGTGAAATCCTGACCAAAAAGGTGGTGAGATTAGAGTGCCAGGTTTAACACGTAACTTTCCATAAGCTTCCAGTATTAGAAAAATTAAAGAGAAGTATAGGCAACTTGTAGCATTCCATAAACATAATTGGTGTCTGTGCCAGTTTTAGACTACTTTATAAGATTTAAAGGTAAATTATGATTATGAAGCAATAAAGAGGTATTATGACAAAATTAAAATCAAGTATTAGAACATTTTAAATACTAAGATAACTTAGAATAGTAAGTGTAGTATTACAGAGTCTATTTAGTGTGTGAATTGGGAAACTGTTTTTGCGCTTGTGTTTTTACTGGTCCTCCTTTGTAAATGCACCATGGTTTGCAGAGTTTGATATCAGAGTTTGCAAAAGATGCAGTCCCAGTGCTTCTGGCTGTGTAACATCGAACAATCTATTTACCGCATGGAGGTAGTTAGCTTCTTCCATGTAAACCAAGCATGAAAATGTTTACCTGAAAAAAATTGCATTAATTAAAACAATTTTATTAAGTTCTGAATACATATTAGGTACTTGTTATTTGCAGATACTTAGAAATACCTTTGATATAACTTGTTAAATGTGAGGTTATCTCTGACAGTCTTAAGAATAGAAGAACCCCATGGTGATTAGAAAGTGCTGTCTGTACGTACAAGGAACATTGATGATGTGTACTAAGGTACAGAGGATGTCAGCATGAATACCTGACTACCAGCCACCAGCTCTGTCCCTTCATGCTCAATGTTGTGCCCAGGCCAATGCTATCGCCTCTCTTGACCCCCTCACCACTTGGCAAACAGTAAGCTTATTACTTCCAGGTGTTTTTTTTAAAAATAGTTTTTCATGTATTTACTCCCTGCATTAAATTTAGCTTCCTATGGAAGCCCATATAAATAATATAATACTTTATGTTTTTTCTGCAATCCTGATTTATTTTTGATCAACATCACATTTGTCATCTCTGCTTTTACTTGTAATTCATTTATGATTGGAGTTGTTTGTAGTACAACAATTGAATGAAAATACCACAATTTACTTTCTTTTAATGGCTATATAAACTCTCTCTCTCTCTCTCTCTCTCTGTGTGTGTGTGTGTGTGTGTGTGTGTGCATTAGAAATAAGCTTCAGAGGACAAATTCAGACCTACACATACCCTCTTTATATACATATTATTTTTCTAGAATATAGTCTCAGTAGAGCTGCTAGGTCAAACATACGTGCAACTTCAACTTCCACAAGTTAATACCAGACTCCAGAAGATGACACATTTTACATTATACCACCCCTAGGAGTATAGTATTCCCACTCCTATAATTTAGATCATTAGATTTCTGTTTAATACATTTATCATACCTCTGTATCTGGTCAGAAATTTAAAAGTAGCAGAGATTTTTTAAGTTACCTATGACATGATCTGGATGACCCTCCTTTTCTTAAAGTTAGCTTTGTTTTTTACAGCAGCTGCTTTTATTTCTCTGTTTCCCAGTTGTCCTTCACACTTTCCCTCAAACCCAGTTAGATCTGAATATCCTGAAATAGCTGGATATGTCTGTTGTTTTTTTCCTCTAGAAAATCATATTATATTAACAGTATGCTGTTATAATAAGTTAAGGTTGTAAGCTCTTTCTAATTCAAAAAGACTGAGCAGGGAAATGTGCACATCTTTTATGGATTTCTTTTGTTCCCTTTAATCCAAATTGAGGTAGAGAAGTCGTGACCCGCAGAGGACTGCTTGCAAGCAGCGGTGACTTGATCAACCCATGATTTCTTCTGCCTTGTAAAAGTTAGAAAAGCTTGAGTACATGACTCAAGTCATATTTGTTACTCTTTGCCTTTTTCTGTCCTTCACATTTTTCTTAGCCATTAATTCTTTTTGGCGTCTGATTTTACTTACACATTTCATTCCCATTTTAATATCAAAAGTTCCACCTCATACTGGGTACTTTGTGGGTCCATAATTTTAACTAACAGATCTCAATATTTTGTCTGTTGTAGAGTTTGTTGCCCATTTTTTGAAATTTTCCAGGGAGAGGTAGTAGGATATAGCCTGTTGCTTAGTATTTAACTATCAAATAGGTGTTTATTGAATATAGACAGAAAGATACAAATGCAGGAGGCCCTGTTGTACCCTTTCTCTGATCAGCAACAGTAATTTTCCTAAAAGCAGTAGGCAACACTGTCGTAAGTATTACAAATAGTTCTGCCAGCAAGTGGCTTTATTAAACCATAAACAGATCCTTTATTGAGCTTCACTGCGCTTTTTTGTGAAATGAGAGTGGTATACCAGTGATCTGTAAGATTCCTTTTGACCCAATATTTTGTTTTCTGTATCTTAATGCAATGAAAAATAGTTTCTCATTATTTGGGCACTGATACCAGTGCCTGAATTAATCTACTTTAACCTACTTTAGGTCCATAAGTGTGTTACAGAGATCTGCCAGTATTGTTTCCCACAACCGTAGCAAATAGAGCATACGTTGAACTTTGTTTCCTCTTTTTGTTATTTAAGGTTGATTTGTTCTAGAGAAAGAATACATTTATCTTTGAGAATGCATAATGACGGTCTTAGGCTTCCCAATTTCATTCATCAGGCAACTTAGACATTGTTCAGTACAAAGCTTAGGTTCTGCCCTCTTGTTTCTCCTTCTCTTTGCAGACCCTACAGCTGTGACCAGAGCAGCTTGTCCAGCTCTTTGTTGTTTGAATTACAGCTTAACTCCATGTCTTTTCTTGTATTTCAGTATTATCTCTGAGGCTGTGTTGGTTTTGTGTGTTTGGCTTTTCCTTGAAGTCAAGGAGTTTGCTTTATCTGGGACTAGAGGTGTACTGTCCTTTCTGGTTTCTCTGCTAGGAACTCAGGCTCCAGACAAGTGGCCAGTGAGGGTCTAATTTTCTTTCCCTACTGTCTTCATTTAGTCTACCATGCTTTAAAGGGTTATCTGTGACCTCAGAGCCTCCCAGTATTTCCTAAATATATGACTTGTCCAGGCTTCATTTGGGGAATGCCTTTGAACTCTGCACTAAAGACCAAAAAAAGTGCCAGAGATCAGGACTCAAAAGGCAGGGAATACAACTATATCTCAGCTCTCCAGATGGAAAACAACCCCAATCACTCCTGAGGGTCATGGCCTGGAGGGTTCACCTTAGCCAAAGCCAGGTGTGTTCTTTCTGATCTTTATTAAGGGACAAAAACAATTTAATCTCATGGTGTTATTGATAATGCTTTGTGAAAATCAAGTCTGACAGATTTTAGGGTAGGAAGAGAATGGTACAGAAGAACTTTATAACTCAACAAAATGAAAAAAGAAAAGGGATACTTCCTTAATGCAGGGTTTATTTCTAATAATGTTCACTTAATTCTAAATCAGATTTGAAATTTTAAATCACCTTAAATTTTTTAAAATCATAAATTACTTTTTATGTAAAGCCTTGTTGTTGACCTCTTGCTTCTAAGCCTGGATGAACTGAAGGCATGTGAGGTTCACTGGGCTGTGCAGCTGCAGGAAATAAGAAGCCAGCCTGACATGCACTTCTCCGGCCTTAGTCCCCTTAGTCACCAAGATGGAGAGGTGTATTGAATAGGTTTCTATTTGGCAGAAGACAGCTGCTCACTAGAGTCAAGGCAGCCAGGAAACAGATTGAGAAGGGAGGAGCTGGGGACAGGAGTACACTGTACCCTTCCTGGTCACACTTCAGCCACCACCTCTACTGGAGCCTTACCTCCCAGCTGGAAGTCAGCTGTAGAGGCACCTTCCAAAAACTTCACCTGTAAACGCATGAGGCTTTTGGGGAAATTTTCCAGATCTAAACCATAACACCACCCAACTGCTTATTTGTCAAAACTCTTAGAACCCATATTAAACCAAATGTTTAGTTCTTTAAAGAAGTGGTGAATATCATCCTATCTCAAGAAGAGTCAATTGCTTCTTGTTCCTGAAGAATGCAAGGAGCAAAACATGTTTTTATACTTTATAAAGAGGAAACGGAGAAAAATTACCTGATATGAAAACTCTACTGATAGGAGAATGGTTCCTCTGGCCACTCTAACAGTTGTCTCTCTGATGAATGTAAAATTTTGCCCTGGTAAATATTGATGTTAGTATGTTTAAGTTGTCAGTGATAGAAGGGTTCTTTTTTTTTTTTTTTTTTTTGTAGTATTATTTAGTATGTTATTCATTTAGCCAGGCTTGCAAGTGCTTCACCAAACCTCCAGCATTCATTTAGTATTCTTAATGTTTTCTGAGAAGCGAGCTATGTATCCTGATTTAAATGAAGCAGATATTAAAACTTTAAGTATAGTGTCTTTATAGCAGAAAAATTAATAAACATGATATAGAATTTTATTTCTGAGAAAGCTAGAAATGTATTAACGACAAGTTCTTTATTCAGAGTGCTTAATTTGGAAAATATTTTAAATGCTAAATTAGGAATAAATTTTGAGTATGTATTTAACTTTTAGTTTATATCTGTTACATGGCAAAGCTGGTAATAAATATAAAAGTAAACTAAAATTTGTTGTCTATACAAATATTCAGATAATTATACCAAAATAGATTTATCTGTATTATTAAAAAACATTTTGTTCATATAGTTTCAGACAGCATCATTCTAGCGTAGGTGTTGCTGAGATGACAATACTCATTTTGTCTAAAAGTTCATGTATGAATAAGGCAGTAATAAAATGTTCATGTGGGTCTATAAATTTTGAGAAAATGGAAGTGAGCAGTGAACCTGTTTTCTTGAAGTGAATTTGCTAATATATTTTGCTTATGAGCTTCATTATAAAATTGATACTTCTAAAAGAGTGGATATTATTAAATCTTAAAACTGAGTTGCTAATTTTTTTAAAGAAAAACCAGAAAGCAGAACAAATGTTCTTTAATGTTGATACAGTACTTGTCTGGAGAAACTCTTACTGTCTAAGAAGCTCAGCAGTGTATTATAAAGAAAGACCATGTAGTAGGGTTTTCTCTGTGTACGCCCAACTGTTTTTTTTTTACCAAATCTTGCCTCGAATGTGTTTCTTTTGTGAATGGTCTGTGGACAATTCCCCTCCTTTCCCTGTGGCTCCAGGCACTATGTCTCCTTGGAATGATGGTATTATTGCCCTTAGGGTGAGGCCTGTTTTGAGTGGGGAGGAATCTTGACTGTGCTCACCATTGATTTTTACACTTATTACCTGGTATTTAACCCTGACACAGACAGCCCTTGCAGATGTAGACTGCAACTGTGTAGGTGGAAGTAGGTGGAGCTACCTGGTAAACATGGAGATTACCTATTTGTCACTTAGTAACCTGCCAACTGCTGAGAATCATGTGGACCTAGGGCAGTTGGTGCTCTAGAACTCCAAGAAAGAGAATGTTTGGATCTCAGTGTCAAGGCAGTTATGGACCTGATCTTTACTGGAGGAAGCTGGTCATCCACTCTTTCATTTCGCATGACAGCTCATCGAGATAGCTTAATGAAGGAATAATTTCAGTATGTCTCTTTTCTTTCAAGTTTTAAAAAATATGTTGAAGACTTTAATTGATTTGTTTGAAATTATTTGTTTTTAAATGGCTGTTAGGAGAGTTTCTATGCAGCAAGTCTGGTACTTTTATTCTCTGTAGTTAGTACAGTTGGTGATATTGTGATGGAACTGTTTTTTTTTTTTTTTTTCTTTTATGCTTTTGTGGTCACTTCAAAGACCAGTAAGTGATACCCGCCTTTCCACCCCTCTCCTGCATTCAGAAATTACAGTTGTGGAAAAGAGGATCCATGGAAAAATTTACATCAGTGATCGTAAGCAGGGACTTGATGCCTTAGACTCTCTGACTGAACAGTTATCAATGCTATTGTACATTATCTGGGGTAGGAATACTGTAGATGCTAAAAATCACAAATTTACATAAGTATGTGGGGCTATAATAGAAGGAAGTCTCAAGGCAGTTTGTGGCTCCTGGAAGAGGGAATTAAGAAATGTGGAAGGCTAGGGATATAGCAAAGGCAAAGAAAATTTGGGTCCAAATTTTGAATATATGTTGGGGGGTGAAGTCACAGCTATAGAATATCATGTAAGAAACTGAAATCTAGTAGACTAAATGGCCATTGAACAGCTTGAATCTAGGGATTGAAAATCTCAAGGAATAACTATAATCAAACCTGATGATAATGGTTAATTTGTATATTATAGTTTTGTTGCTGAGACAAAATACCCAAGACATACACAACTTGAAAGAGTCACGGTTTGGTTTGACTCACACTTTCCAAAGTGTCAGTGCATGGTTGGCTGGTTCTAAGGCAGAAATATGGTGGACCCTCACAGCAGAGGAAAGTTGTTCACCTTCTGACAGTCAGGATGGAGACAGATGGAAAGAACCAGAAAGAAAGGGAGACCGTGCAACCTCCCCACTCACCCAACTTCTGCAACTGGGGTTCACCCTTTGTCTAGCTCGTTAAGCCATGATTAATCCATTGATAAGGATAGTGCCTTCATGGTCGTCACCTTTTGGGCCCCAAAACATCGATATATTCCAGACCAAGTACTAAAAACATTTAAACAAAATAATTTTCACTCAGAAGTGAAAATTTTACCTTATTACCACTTTTAGGGTAAAATAATTTTGAGAGAAGTAAAATACGCATTTTTAAAGTAAATATTTAAGAACAAAATCAGAAAATCTAAAAAGAGGTTTTCACATTTATTGTCTGTTTCTATCTTCTTTATTTTGGGGGGTAGCTACCTGCCTGCCTTTATGGATGAATGAATAGAAGTCCTCATTAGACAAGTAGTAGAGGTTGAAACTTAAAGGCAGCTTAGAATTGTTTGATAACCAAATTTCTACACCCATGCTGTGACTTGTAGAGTGCAGAAATGGGAAAGAGATGAAATTTTACCATTTGTTATCTGTTGCTTTTTGGGCAAATATTAAAAGAATCCAAATTAGGTTTGTGTTCATTCGTATTATATGATTTTATAATTATAAAATTATAGTTTTATATAGTTTTTCAAACACTGCATTTAAAAATGCTCTTCTGGTAATTAAAATAAAATAGTTAACAAAATTTTAGTCATTGATATATTTTGTATAAATTTAAAGCGTACAGTAAGAGATTATATGGTCTCCCAAACAGTGCTTTTGGTATTTAGTAGTCTTCCCTTATTCTCAGGAAATGTATTCCCCAGTGGACACCTGAGGGTAATACCAAACTTTATCTTTATCTATGAATTTTTCCTACTCATGCACACTTATGATAAAGTTTAATTTATAAATTTTTCATTTTGAGATAAACTGTAATTATTTTCTTTTCTACTCAACATGTCATTTTTTTCTTATAGATTGAGAACTATGATTTTTTTTCACTTAAAGGAGATACTTTACAACTTCTCTTTGGTGTATTCAAATTGCTAACATCACTGTTTTAGGCACTGAGGCCATTAAGAATTTCTTAAATATAAGAACTTTGATACTGTGATAATTGATCTGCTAATCAGAACAGCTACTAAGTGACTGTCAGGCAGGTACTGTATTCATTATGGGTACACTGGACAAGAGAGTGAGTCACATCCCCGTTTGGATGGGGCAGCATGGTGTGAAATTGCATCCTGCTGCATCGATGTGCAGTTTACATCTCAAGAATTATTTATTTCTGAAGTTTTCCTTTTAATACTTTTAGACTCCAGTGAACCTAGGACAGTGCTGGCAAGCTGATGACACGTTAGTTTGCTTTTCTTTTAAGACAAAAAAAATGTTAATATATGAGTTGCTGTTTTCTAAACTAAAGCTCATTATTCAGATTTAACTTGCAGCGTTGGCACTCTGCAGTAGATTAGTGGGTTTGGGATTGCAGTTTGGCACTCAGCCTCTGGAAGATTCACCGTCACTGAGCTAGGATAGCTGGAACCAGAAGGTGAGACTGAGGAGACGGAAGCGGGTGGTATTTCCGTACTAGAGATGAAACTATCGTCTTTGAGTTTCCAAGAACAAAAATTGTGGAATAAACTGGAAAGTTTAATAAGACTTTTAGTTGCTTCAATTTTCTCATTCATTCCAAGTTTGCTGAAAATATTTAATATTTGTATTGCCACTACAAAAATGTTTAATATACTTGAGTGAATTAAGAAATGGAGTGGAGCTGTTCTTTGTGATACGAGGATCCTTGTGTCATCTCTTCAATGAGAAACAATAACTGCAATTTTTTTTTTTTTTTTTTTATGCCAGGGATTGAAACCTGGGTCTTTGCAGCAGAACTGCATCCCCAGACCTTTTTAATTTTTATCTACAGAGAATACCTAAGTCATAAATTGCCCATTGGAGCTAGATCTTGTGATCCTCCTCCCCACCAGCCACGGCCTCCCAGAATGCTATGGTTATTATGAGTGTGCACCGCTAGACCCACTTTATTGTGCAATTTTAATGATATCGTACAGAAAAGATACTGGGGATTTAAAGAAGTAGATACCAGCGTCCAGTGAATTACCTTCTGTCAACACCAGCATCTCCACCTTCCTCCTCTGTATTCCCTTGGTAATATTTGGGGTTTGTGCTGTCTTTTGTCATCATTGATGATAGTCTTTTTTTCTTAATTATTTGTCATTTCTTCCTGAAAAGTTTCCCCAAAATGTGGTTAATTAAGGAATATGTTAGTTTCAGATTGTTGCATCATTAAATGTGTTCAATGGACGCCAGTTTGCTGAACATATTTCTGATCCAGTTTTTTTTTTCTTTCTATTTCTTCTTTTACAACTTCCACTTCCTTCAGCAAAAATAGTTAAGTTCATAAACAAGAAGCAGCTGTCTGAAATATGTTCATTGACTCAGCTGAGTGTATAGTGGCCCAACAAAAGTTATTTGATTTTGAGTAGTATAGCAAAATCAAAACAAACATTCAGATTGAATTCTGGCTCCTATAATAAGAGACTTGGTCTATAAATGACGTTTTGAAATCCACAGATAGTGGATTTCTTAAGCTAAAATTTCAGCAGATCTAAGCTGAAACACTATTGAGACTTGCAAGAGATCTTAAGTGATAAAGCTAAGTATTTTTTCCACTTTTTTTTTTATTCTCAAAGAGAAACATTGAATCTTTATATTAGCATTGACTTGTCAAGGGATACATCTCAATATTATTCACTAGACAAGAAAAATATTGTAATTGTGTACATGCATATATGTGAGGGGTTTGGTGAAAAGTGATGAATGTTGTAGTTCACCGAAGAAAATCAGTTCAAAGAATGAAATGAACAAGGCCCGAAACATATTGAGAATGATGGCCTAAAAGACTTTTTGGAACTGTAAAATTGAGTGCAGCAGTGTAAAACTATTCACATTTTATTAGATCTGTGTAGAACTGCAGACTGATTGTCTCCTTGAGAGGCCACTGCTGTAAATATTTAGGGATTGATAGAGTACTCAGGCTTCAGTATAACTAAATATTCAGGATGAAATCGTGTACTCATATAATAAATATTACACTTAGAAGATTCATTATTAAATTTTATTTTTTGAGGTACTTTTTGTCTTGGAATTGTGAAAGCCTTTACTTGTGATAGCTACAGAAAGATTTTTAAAAGACTTAAACACCAAATCCTGACCGGTGATAAAGTTAGTATTAAAACTTGGAGAATTTGATCATTTTCAGATGAGGTATAATCTTTTGTTGGTTAGATTGTCAGAGTGAGAATTAGAGCGGATGTCTTACATTCACTTGTGTGAGACCTTATGTGTTTCTTCATCTCAGCTTTTGAAGTGTAAAACTACTACACATTATTTATATCATGTAAAAATTATAGCACAGATTATTTGAGAAAGGCTGTTCTTACCTTTTTGTCATAATTTGCAAAGTAAGTATTTGGAGGACTTGGCTCTCAGTAGAGCCAACTGCTTTAAATACATGATATAAAGTAGTATTTTAAGTGAAAGGAGATCCAAGACAGTGACCACATTGCAGGCTGTTTTTATTGTGTTACAGTTCATTAGTGTACAGTGTGCCAAGTTAGTTATACTTTTCCTGGGGAATATTAGGTTCTTATGATAAATATTTTCGTATGTCCAAATTCCCTTTTAGCTCTCTTTTAGTTTCCTAACATGCCCAGCACAAGCATGTATCTGGAATATTGAAAGACTGTAGGTCATCTTACTGGTAGGAGTTTTCATGAAGTGAAAATAATATCTTTATACTTGGTGAGAAGAGTTAATGATTCATTCACTTTAAACAATACTAAACTTCACTTGCTTTTAGAAATGTCACTCGGGCTCTCTCAATGATGAATAAAAGTGACTACTTAGATCCACTGTGCATAGCCCCAATTTTTCACTTTGAAAAGGTTTTAGGATTTTGAGTAAGTTTCTTAATTTTAAGCTGAATTTCTTTTTCTTTCAATAAGGGAGTTAAATTGGGTGATCTCAAAAGTTCATTCTAATTCTATGATTGTGTAATTTTGAATTACGATAAAATAAGAGTTTTAGTTTGCTTTGTATTGCAGTGGCAGAATACCAGATTAGGTAATTTATAAAAAAAAAAAAAGATTTATTTCTCACAGTTTCTGGACCCTGGGAATTTTACGATCAAGTTGCTGGTGTCTGGCAGGAAAGGGGCTTGTCTGATTCATCCCAGAGTGACAGGTGGAGGGGCAGAGGAGTCTGTGCTGCGCTTGGTGGGGAGCAAGAGAAGGCGGGAAGCATGCGCTGTTATAGCAGATCCCTCTCACAGACCCTGGCCTGCAGGGCCTAACATTGACCATTCTGGACAGAATAACCCTCTCTTTTCAGATCTCTCACACTTACATTGGGAGTTAAGTTTTAGCCTATTTGAACCAGAGCAGAGTTAAAAATGATAGAAGTAGAACTGTCAAATCAGGCTAGGTGAAGTCAGTCAGGGAAAAAGTGTCCTGTTAAGGTGTGTGAATGTTTTTGTTTGTGGTCTTTGGGATTGAATCCAGGACCTTCACAATGAGTGACCCCCACCCCCAGACCCCTTTTAAATGTTTTAATTCTGAGGCAGAGTCTTGATAAATTACCAGATTGCACAGGCTGGGCCCAAACTTAAGGTCATCGTGCCTCTACCTCCCAGAGTCCTGAGTTTACATGCATGTTCCCCACTGCCTGGCTTGAGTTAAATTTTTAGCAGATAGTAGATGAGGAAGAAAAGAGAAAAGTCATCAAGAAAGTATTTCATAGTGAATGAACTGAGGAGTTGGAGGGTAGCAAAACCTTGTTTGACTACAGCCAGCAGTGTTTCTTAGGATCTCACAGTAAATGTTTCTGCTCTGTTTAAAAAAGCTCAATAATTTCTGACAAAATGATCATTTAATATCTGTTTTTAACAGAGCTTTATATTTTTAAGTGGCAGCAATTTTTGTTTGAGTACATACAAACAAAATGACCCCTCGAGTCATTATTTCCTATTTAACAATTGTGTACTTGTTTTTTTTTTTCCCCCTCACAAAATTCAGAGGGCAGAAGCAGAAACACTACCTTGTGCCCCTTATAGATTAAAAATCTTTAGGCTGTTAGAGAATAAAAGAAGACTGATTGCAAGCCTCTCTCTCTTGTAATCAGCTTCTCCTTTTTATAAATTGCTGTTGATAAGAGACAACAAATTATTAGATATATTTCAGAATTTTCTTAGACATATTTTGTATTCTGCATAACATTTGTATACTGTGAATGCTTTGAAAATCAGCATAACATTCCTATGTAAGATCCTCTTGAAAATGAATAAATCTGTTGAAAATATATACTTAAAATCTAAACAACTGTCTTTCCACAAGTAAAAGTCTCCTTTCATGTGACTCAGAAAAGTATTTATATAAAGGAGTTGCTTTGTGACAGTCTATTTATGGCACGACAGTTTATTTCCCCTGAAACAGTTAATAATACTCATGATTTATTTTTCAAGGAAAGAATAGAACCTATAAGTGAAATCTTCTTTAATCTTTGAAAAGTTGGAAATAAGAGTCAGGAGCTTGGAAATGAGTTCTTAACTTGTAAATATCTCTGAAAATCCTCTAGCTGTGCAACTAGTATTAAAAACTTTGCCTTTTACTTGTTTGGGGACAATAGGAAGCAATACTGGGAATTACTTTCAGAGCTTTTGTGAGCTACACTTGCCCTTTTCATTTAATTTAAATTCTTGAGGCAGGGTCTTGCACAGTGGTGGTGGTGGGGGCTTGATCTTATGACTCTCCTGGCTCAGCCTCCCCAAGTGCTGAGATTATTATAAGTGGATATCACCATGCTCAGCTGCTTGATTCCTTTACCAATTGCCAAGAATGCCTTTGACCTAGCAGGTATGTCTGAATATTTTAACACACAAATCTGTAATTTCTGTGTCACTGACTCAATACCTTTTTAGTTTTTACACAGAGTATTCTGAGCATATAATAGTAATTTAAAAAAAAAATCTCCTTTCCATTGATTTCAAACTTTGATGTCACTCTGAAAGTTTTGGACAGAAAACTTTCACTCTAGAATTAACTTTGGAACTCTAGACATTTGACTGGATGCCTGATCCCAGCGTGCCAGTGCCAAGTAAAGGGAAGACACTGAGGAGTGTGATGTAGAGCCACTTGGACTCACCCCTTTGCTCTGGCAGCGGTGGCAGGCTGGCAGCAGCAGGACAAAATCTGTGTACTTGCACATTTCAAAGCTGCTTTTCTTAGGCTTCCAGCGCATTTTGTATAGAGGAGGAGCCAAAGTAAGATGTCTACAGAGACTTTCTCAAAAGCAATTCACATAGAACCTACAAAGAACCCCATTTAGTTTCGGTCCTATCACTGCACTCCTCAGATTAAAGCCTTTGCACAGTAGTGTTAAGGAAGGGCTAATAAGTTTTGCTGAGCTGAATTCTGTCACAGTATTTTCAAGAAATACAGCCTTAGAATATTGTTGAGAGTTAGAGGAGTATCTCCAGAGCCAGGTGGAGCAAACCTACGATTTAGAAGTAGGTAATTTAGCCAGTGCATTCCCTGCCTAGCTCAGCATTTGCATCCAAATTTGCAGACTTTCCCTCATGTATGTACTGTGTCAGAATGTGGCGCTAGCAAAACATAAACTCCAAAATATTAACAAAGAATACATTTCAACCATAATGTAAATGTTATATAAGAGTTGTCACTGTCCCAAATCTGATCAGACCCAGATAAAATTTCTCGAGCCTGGAGTTTGGAATAGTTTAAGTGCTCAGAGGCTGTGTCATGTGTTTATACCTGCTGTGGGAGGGGATTGAGAGGTGAAAGAAGGCAGTTTTGGAGGAAGTCGGAGCTTTTCTTCATAGTTACCAGAATGAGCCTGTGCACTTCTGTATACTGGCCATGCTTCCTCAGCGCCGGCAAGCTTAAGAGCGCAGGGCGGGAAGCAGGAACACTACCTTGTGCCCCTTATAAAGAAGTTTGTTTGCAGCTGGCTTGTTCCATGGCATAGTCTTCTCGCCCAATCGGCTGCTCCCTCGCCCCTCTCCCACTGTTTTCTCTGATGTCGAGGCACCTGTGTGCCTTTGGTAAGCTCCTTTAAGAGCCTTATAGATGAAAAATAAAACTGTAATATGATAAGTCTTATTTCTTAAAAAATTTTATTAAAATATCTCATTTCTATTTGGAGAAGAATAATAAGGTCTGTGATACAGTGGAAAAAGTTCTAGCTTTATGTTTGAGAACTACTCTTAAGTCTGCCAGGAACTGGCTCCTGTAGGTCATCTTTTCGGGGGACAAGATGATACCCAAGAGTCATCTGTATCAACTTTATAAACTAAAGCCCTCCACTGAGGGAAGAGTAGCCCCTTCAACAAATTATCCTGTGCATTATGTACAACACCAGGAGCCGCAGCAGACTTTTCCAAAGGAAGCCACTTCGCTGCCAACAAGTCTCACACAGTAAAAAGTTTTCACCAGTGAATACAATGCCCTTCCAATAAATTGATTTTTTGTTTTATGACAGAAGAGGCCAACAGTGCCACAAAAATTAAAACTCTTAAGAAAATGTAAAAATCTGTCTCCAGCAATAGCAAATCTGTAACTAGGATAATTTCGGTAAATAAGGATTATATGAATCATTATAGACTACTACTCTGAGTACTTGGTTAACTCTGTCAACCTTATATTTTGCCTTGATTATTTTATCCTCTATTCACTGTTCACATTAATTTCTTTGTGCTTATTCATAACATCTGTTCTTGCCACCGTAGTGGATGCACAGTGTGCACATACTTGGACATGGTACTGCTTTCTCAGCCTTACTGGAAACCCAACTGAGTTGTAAACACGCATGTGGCTCCTTTAGAACAAGTGAATTTGTTTTCATGTGGCAGTAACAGTGATTAGCTTCCTGATAGAATAATGCTAATATCTTAGTAGCAGTATGTAATGTGAAGAAGAGCATATTTATTATATTAGTATCTCCTTATGAACTTGCTATGGGGGCTCTATTGGTTCCAGACCTCTGCTGAAGTAATTATTCTGTATTCTTTGTGTGGTGTCATAAGTTCAATTTCTGCTTTAAAATCAGTATTACTAGTCAGAAGAGTATGTATATAAGTTTTAAATGGTTTTTTCTCACCAGCCCAGATCAGAAAATGCTGAGGAAATGCCATTGCTTTGTGCAGAGTAGCTTTTTAAAACATTATTTTATCAAGATGTAAATGTAAATGAAATACAGACTTTTATAAAAAGTCCACTAGGTGGCACCTTATAATTGTGTTGAGAATCAGCCTGCAACATTCTTTAAAAAAAAAAAAAAATAAGTTTATTGGTACATTTTAAATACACATTGAGAATTTTACCTGTACATGATATGTCTTCATTCTTATTTTTGCCATGCCATGCCCCCGTCCTCCCTTCTGCCCCTCCACCCTCCATATACATAAGCTTTGTTCCCGTTTTTTTTCCTTTTTACTTCTAATTTTTCCCCTTCTTTCCCTTTCCCTCCCCCCACCCCGAGG
>PVIR01032516.1:0-18431 GCA_004026965.1 Petromus typicus
TTTTTTTTTTATTATCTTTATTGGTACATCAAACACACACATCATGATTGCACTCCATAATGGGGATTTGTACCAGTATAAGACACAACTTAATTCTCATTTTTTCCCATAGCCCCACCCACCCTACCACCCCCCATATATACAAAATTTGTTTCCTTACTTTTTTGTTACAATCTTAAGGATTTCTTTTCTCCTTTTAAACAAGAGAAAACACTTTTTTCCTATTTCACAATATATATCATGCATTCTGGATATAGCAACATGGGGGTTAGGGGTAATGGGAAAAAATGAGAATCAAGGTACATCATGTGCAGGTACAAATTCTCAATGTTCAATGTGATCATAATGTGTCCTCTTCACAGAGACACTGTAATCTCTGACTGTTAATATACAGAAAAAAGAATGAAAAAGCACTAGGATTCTGTGCATTGCTCTCCAGGGTCCCAGCCCCCAGCAGAATGAAAGGCAAAGAGCAGCTGGTGTTGATTCCATATGGTTTGTGTGGAGATAGATGAGGACCAAAATGAATTTAGAAAAGAAGGTTGTAGAGATCTTTTTCCTACTGCATTCCACTCAAGGTATCTCCTCACAAAATAAGTCAAGAACCATGGTGTTTGAAAAAAAAAAAAAAAAAAAAAAGAGAACTCCACAGGTAGAAGACTGAACACAGGGTGCCAAGGTGCCAGAAGGCAACTTGCTCCCAGAGAGAGGAGAAAATTTAATAAGCAAAATAACAAGTTAGGAATCATTCATGTTGAATTAGCCATAGTCTGCTAAATCCACCTCTCCTTCCTCCCCTCATCATCTTTATCCCCTTCACTTTCGCCCTTATCTCTTTCATCAGTATCTTCCAATCCTTCTTCTCCTTCTAGCTCCTCATCATAAACATCAGGAACCAAGAAGTCCTGCAGTGGAGTTGGCCAAATATCGTCTTTCAGGACCTCTCATAACACATCTGCATCCACCCTAGAGTGGTCAGGAAACCTAGGAGAGAAGCCCTTGGGTTCTCCACGCTGCCTCTCCCCACTGGCTTTATTCCAAGTTGGATTCAAAAGTTCTGTCAAATCTTTCCCTTTTGATTTTGGTGGACTTTGAAGAGAGATCATCACTGTGGGTCAGATGAAATTCTTGAGAGAGTACTTTACATTTATAGTAAATATATTCTTCAGGACAAAAATAATCTCTCTGTACCCTGATTTGTTTTATCTTAAATCCTGTCATTTTCACTCAGATCAAATAAGGAAGGGCCTCTTCAACTTCTTCCCCACACGGTACACAAACTTGTTAATTGGTTATCCAGTGTTGGTACCCCCACATTTGAGGTCTTGGCAATCAATTCTGACTACTTGTGAAACATGTGGTTGGTGGATGTGTCATATTCCTGTTCTGCCCTCAACGGCCCCTCACTGGCTTGCTCACAGTCTATGCCAGTTTGTACTTCATCACGGTGTTCAATTGCTTCTTGTTCTTTTCCTCCCTTGGGTGGTCCCAGCAAGGCCCACACTGCCCCAGATGTGAGGGTTAGACATTGTTGGGGTTTCTTGGTCTGAAGGGTGAAGGAAGGCTGGCACTTGAAGGACATGACAGGAGTAGGAGCAAAGTTATAGCATTGGCCCCAGTCCTTTCAGGCTACTGGAAGCAGCTCAAGAATTTAAACCATTTTAAATATGATGCTACAAGGCATTGTATACTTTTTGTGTACTGTTAACAGTTATAGAAATCTCCCAGCTGCTTGTGTCAGTTATTACCTAAGATATTATTTATCTCACTATTAGTTTGAATTATGCATGAATATTGAATTCTCTTATACAATAAAATTCTCATTTAGTTCATCAGGCACCATTCTACAACCTTAGCTGATTGTGTTATTTTTTTTTTTTCTTACTAATTCTCATTCACAAGTCAGGGTGACATAAAATAACCATAAACATTGCTTTTCTCTGGGTGAAGGAATGTTGAGGTGATGCCTAAGAACCTGGAGAAATGGAAGCAAATTGAGAGAAGAAAACAGCATCGTCTATAGTCTTTATCATTTTCCCTGCCCACTGTTCCTAGATTTGGGTGAAGATATGCATAACATCCAGTCAAAAATTTCTTAAATTATTGTGATTTTTCCTTATGGAAGCCCCATATAACAGAGAGCCAGAAGTCATTCTTATCAAAGTCCAAGTCAGAGAAGACAACTACTTGCTTTTGATATCAGGTCCCTGGACCAGGTGGTAGAACCCTAAATGTCTGCTTGCTCCAAGTAGACAACTCATTTTCTAACTGGGTGGTACTACATGCTGAATTGTATGGGATTTAGTTTTTACCTACTACCATATTGTAGCAAGTGTTGTTGGCAAATGCTATTTGCTTATCGTTATGCAGAAGAGTTCAACTCTATTTGGACCAATATCACCACGAAGGGTGATATTGGCCACTTGAAGAGCCTCATTTTACTTTCACGATGATGATTATGACATCCTTAACTAATGAAGACTTTCTCTATCATTCACATATTTTTCTTTGTTTTCTTTTACTTTATAACACTGGTCAGTACTATTTTAAAAGAGCAGTGAGATACAATATTCCTGTGCTTTTCTTCTCTGAAAGAGACCATGTCTATAGTTACTCACTGTAAGTATGATGTTTGCTAAATAATTTTGGCATTTGACCTTCTTAAATTAGGGACAATTCTTTCTCTGAAATTTTCTGATTTACTTTCTCTCATAGATGTTAAACATTATGAAATTTTCCTATAAATTAATTCCTTAACATTTAAACATAATTCACCCCTTTTATGGGGATCTCAGGCATCATGTATAAAATTCCATCACACACAGGTCCAGTTTCAAAATATCAAATGTTAAAGAATATTTGTGATGATAGAAAATAAGGAGATAAGTAACACAGAAAATTCACAGTGAAAATCAACTGTTATATTGTTCAACTACCCTAACTACAACAAACAAATCTGAACTTCCTAAAGATATAGAAGTCCACATATAATTTTAGATAAATCCATAAGAAACTATTTTCAAGGGAAAGATAGCATTGTATTCTTTATATAAAGTAATAGTCAAATTGGAATGTATAGAAAAACTAGTTTTTTCTTGTTTTCTACCCCTGGTGATTGCCCATCTCTCTATGACTGGCTGAATATATAAAAATTTAATAAAATTATTCAATAAAGAACATGTCATAGGTTTAAAATTTATTTTAAATATAAATGCTCATATGAGTGTACTTCTAAATGTCCTATGTGGCCTGTTTTATGAATGTCAACTGCAAATGTTCTTGCAAATGTCAGTTTCTCAAGTTCATAAAAATAGACTCTGAAATGTTCTTGCAAATATCTTTATGACTGGTACTTAGTGATCAAGAGAACAGAAATGTTCTAATTGAACTTCATTAGATTTCATCAAATTGAATATTTCTAAATCAGACTTTGAAAGACATCTGCTGACCTATGACACAGACAGTTTTGCATAGGAGTTGTGTGTGGTATGATTAGAGTCTCCCAAAGAAGATAATATAAAAATGAAATTTAAATAAATACAATAATCTACAATAACTGTAACCTGATTTTAAAGAAGAGAAATACACACATGAACTTAAGGAAAAGGTCTAAAGGTTGAATGAAATATTCAATGATATAAAAATGAATGAAAAGTGCGGGGGCAGATGGTTTTTATGGGTTCAGGCTGCCTTAATCCAAGAATAATCTAGAGGAACTTTAACTATCTCTAACTATTCTTATTACAGTCATAATGAATTATAAGTGATGCTAATATTGAAGACATAGATAATCTCTATTTCTCTGAGGTGTACATATATACACACATAACCAATTATTTGTATATTTTCTAAAATAATTCTACCAACTGTTTTATAATCTTAATTTCATATTCTTTGTGTTTTTAAAACTATTCAACTATACTAAGAGGATAACAAAAGTCACACTATTAGCAGCTTTTTTTAAATTGACCTGTATCAATATAAGCCCTTTAAACTGATTATAGCAAATACTTGTCTTCATTGACTTGTGTTGCTCTCCAATATACTTTTCATATTTACAGTGTATGATGCTTTGATCAATAAAACAATGATGGTAGATGAGATATCAACCCACTTGACTTTCCAACTATGTATCTCTAATATTAAAGATGTAATAGAGAAAATCATCCAAAACTTTCATGAAATCTCAGTTTAACAAACCCTTTCACCTCATTGTTACAGTTATGAAAATAATATAATCATAGAAATAATACATTTTTTAAAAGGGAAAAATGAGAAAGATGGTGAATTTTCTCTAAACTGGCAAAATATATTTGACAGCTTAAATTTTAAGGTCATGATATATTATCCAGCATAAATAGTATGATATGAATGCTTGTAAGCAGTTTTCTCAGACATTGTAATAAAGTTAGCAAGGTCATGATATCATGGATAAAGTTTCTGAAATATAGAACCCATAATCACTCTGGTGGATTTAAAAATAACGTGATTTATTTTGCAGTGCAGTTTCCCACCTGTATGCAGTTCAGTTATTAGTAGGTGTGGGCATATTGTCCTCTAATCAAATTTTTCAAACCATCTCTATTAAGCAGTCAGTAAAACAAAGTATTGAAATGCAGATTGCATTGATTTGCTCCCAGTTATTGCAAGGTAAGAGGAAATAGTTACGCTGGGTAAATCAATATAATCTACATTAAAGTACCTCGTCTCCTAGAGTGCCAGGAAATATTCAGCCATCTCCATTACAGAAGTGGCCATCATGACCACCTTAGGTTGTCTGTCCTTAAATTCTCAAATTTATGTCCCTTGTGCCTTAAAGTAAGCAAGATCTGCAAACTTCCCAGAAGCTAAATATAGTTTTTTCTCAGCGTCTTTCTAGTTTCTTATCCATAAGAAAAGCGGTGCTTGACTTCATCATAAGAAGTGATGAATTTGATATTATATCATCATAATATTGATGTCCTTAGATATGACTATCCTGAAATTTATAACTTTATTGTAACTTATGTTTTAAAAATCAGGACTGTACTAAATATAGGGAATACAAAAATAAATGCGTGCTATATTCTAATAGTCTCTTAAGTCCTTTCCTAGAAATACCTGAATGTTCCTTCTTTGAAAAACCAGAAGAGTTTGTAATTATTCCCCACATGACAGTAATTATTTATGTGAACAAAAATGAGCTTTGTCAATTGTTACCGGAAAACTGCTGCTTTGAATCTCAGTAAAAGTGAGAGTTTCCACTTATGTAACACAGACTCCTTGAATTATAAATACAAGGGATAAGAATGCAGCACAGAATGCTTCATACATGCATCACTCTTCTTTTCATGATGCACTCTAAGGATTTCTGCATCATTCAATTTATACGGTGTTTCAAAATTCTCAATGATAAAGGGCTAAATGTATTTCTGTGTTATAAAAAATGATGTTGCGAGGAGAAGACAGCAGCTTTAGTAGTGTCTATGACCCCATCATTGTGAGTGCTTGATTGACAATCAAGTTCTAGTCTGCCTGCCCTGAGAATGCTAAGAAGTTCATTCCAGGCTGGTAGGATATTTGAAGCAATTCAAAATCTATGAGAGATAAGCAATTGTAAGTTATTAATGAGTAGAGTATTATGGAAAAATTGATTGACTTTGACCTATTTCTCTTAATATTTGCTGAAAGTTTTACTGAATAATTACATCTGGAACCTTTCCTTTTATTATTATTATGTGTTTTTTACATGTCATACAGTATGATGAAGATCACTGAAAACTGTCATCCACAACTGTGTGAACACTGTTGTACATAAAATTTTCCTTATAAAATATAGGTAAGGTAATACACTAGTTTCTCAAAAGTAAAGAAATAGTTCTGCCAATAAAAATTATAATAAACAAGATTAACCTTAAATTCATTTCACTGGTAAATTAATATTCACAGTTGACAAGCATTGTACTTGATTTACTATTTCTTGAAAAATATATATAATATTTTCTTCTTCAAATACTTATAGAAAATTGTTGACACTGCAGTAAAAGTTCCATTGCACTTTCACTAATATTCCACTTACTGATCAGTACAAGAAAGAAAGAGCAATCTTTTAATAAAAAGGAAGGTTTGCAGCTTGAATTACATGGAAACAATGGTAAACTGTATCCCAATCTCACAGAAGATCACAACTTTGAACTTTGTGAAGTGTGTAATAAAGAGAGGTTTGTAATATTATGCATCTCCTTTGTACAGAAAGATATGATATCCCTCATGACCCAAACACACAAATACTGCAGAAAGCTCTTCAAACTGGGTTAATACAAAAGCAAAATATAACAGTTTTAGTTAAATGAATGATCTTGTAACTCGCATATGTATACAAAGGTGCTTGGAAATCGAACATATATTACTAAAGAAATTATCTTTCACATTTCAAGTATTTTCTCATTTAATTTATTTCAAAACTATTAGCCATAAATTTAAGAACCAGGCCCCTCATTTGATTTACCTCCTGATCTTTGACATGGAGAATAAGGTCACAATGCTTGGGGAAGTTGGATCTATCCCTAAATCTCCAGAAGAAATAACTCTTCTAATGTAATTGAGGTTATCCCATTCCCAACTCTTCAGAGTTGACCTATGCAGAGGAATGCTATTAAATTCTGACCATAAACTGTACTATGCAAATTAAAATATTAAAGGAAAATGTTTCCCTTCCATTAAAATCACCATATTGGAAAGAATATGTTCATCCCACCTTTGACAAAAAGAAGTAGAGAAGTTATGCTGTGTGCCTGTGTGTACTATATTAGCAATAACAGAAGTGAAAGGTGCAGATCAGAGAAATTCTGAAAACCTTGTCTAAGGTCTCAGAAAAGGAAGGCGACCATTTCTAAGTGAGAATAAGCACAGAAATAGGAACAACTGTACTTTTGGTTGTTTGTTTTTCTGAGGTATGGGGATTAGCCATCATAGAACTATAGCTCAGTTTACTGTTGGAAACACTGGAAAATTAGACAATATTAAGAATAAGAAATCAACTTGTAGAAGTACAATAAGTGATTTCACTGACTGAACTTTTGTATTGACTTGAAGCAGCAGTTTAGTGTTAAGTCTTCAAGTCCTGATAGCAAAATAAAATGTATAGATGACTTTGTGTTTGTTTTATTATTTTCTACTAATTCATGTGGTAGTAAGTACAGAAAACATGCATAGTATAATAAGGAACTAGTGATAAACCATAAAATAGGACCCCAGAAGAAATAAATTCATTTGTTAAAGAAATCTATACCATCATCTTAGCATTAATTATGTATCTCAAATGTCCATGCCTGCCTCAGAAATGCATGTTAATCTTATTCTGAGTCTCATACTTTGTTATTTTTAATTATTACTTTGTACATACTATCCTGAGACACTCTGGCTATTGCTACAAAGACAGAAATAATACGAGGAAAAGAAAATAAAGACTTTGGTGCTTCTGAAAGTGAATCTGTGAAAACAAAGCTTGGGATCTGTTATAAAATTTAAAAAATAGTTTAGTGAATGGACCTTTAGCAAAGAATGACTATCTCTTCAATTAATGAAAGAGTGTGCTTTCAAAACATAGCAGAGCATAAGCAAGAACTGGAAAGAGGCTCACAATATATTTAGTTAAATACATATATTACTCTTTCATTTGTACTGGGTTGAACAAATTACATTTTTTATTTTTGAGTAGATCACATGATGAATAAAATCTTTTATTCCTTGAAGAAAACCATCAAAATTTTCCTTTGAAAATTTATATCATTGTACAATTTCACCTGCAATATGTAAGAGTTCCATTTCCACTTTGTCATCAGTTACACAAAATGGGCAATCTTTTCAAATTGTAATCAGTGTGGTGGGTGGGGAGGCCTGTTTTCTTAGTTTTGATTTGCATTTCACTGATAGATAATGATGTTAAGGATATTTTAATTTACTTGTTGAAAATTTCTTACATTCGTTTGTGAATTATCTATGAAATCTTTTGCCTATTTTCATATTGCCTTCATTTTATTTTCAATATTGACTTGTAAAAATTTTTGATACAAGATTTCATAGATATGTATGAAGTGAATATTTTCTCCCAATTTGTGATTTAGTTATGCATTATCTTACTGAAGATCCTTGACCGGAAAATGTGTTTGCATTTGCTGAAGTTGAATTTTTCTTAATATTTTATCTATTTTATATTAAGCTTATTCCAATTTTTAAAAATCTTGATTTAAATTTAAAACTTTTATTCACATCAAAGACACAAAGAGACTTTTTCCATCTAGAAATTTTTGAGTTTTGAGTGCTACATACTCTTACTATGATATTGATTTTCTTCCTTCAAAATATAGATAACGATGAAAACCCATTAGTCATTTTTTAAAGTTTGGCTTCTTTTGTTTAATCACTGTTTTCAGAGAAAAAATATAATGAAAACCATTAAGAAGGCATGAAGCTATTACCATGCTTCAGCTTTCCTATCTGCACTTTCAAGTTTAGTGCCGAGAATAAGGAGATTGAGTTTATTGAGATTTCTTTTTTCATGAAACAGAGGGAAGTTATCTCAGAGTAATACTTCAGCAATGGTACAATGAGACTGTTCCAAATAGTACATCTTTATCAGCGATTTTCATTTTATGGACTGTATGATATCTCCAATGTATAATTATTCCTGTTCATTTTTTCCTCGTAATTTACAGAAAAAGCAGACTTTAATAATTGATGCTTGGCGCCAGACATTCCAATTAATATTACAGTTTTTCAAGTCGGATATTAAGTGCTTTCTCTATTTATTTTTATATTTATTCTGACTAATTTATATTATCTTTTACTTATGTTTTATTAGTGACAATAGAGTATAAGTTTTTTAAACTTTTTTTTTTTAGAGTAGCTTCACTAGAAATCATCAAACCTTTGCTATTCCTTTGCCGAACTGGACTTTGTGGCACGAATGCAGAATGAGAATGTAAAGATAACAATCTGACTAACCTATTTTAAGAAAAAGTTACTCACAATTTCCCCAGAGATGTACCTTTGTGTTTAAAACAGCTCACTTTTTTCTGTCTTTATTTGTGGGACAAATGTCACCTATGTATTTGTAAATCCACACCATCAGCAGAATTATATATACTCAGTCATTACTCATTCTGTTCCTCTAATTCACTTGACAGTTGACACTGGTTATGGGTTTTTTCCACTCATTTAAGAGAATTTGCATTTATTTCTCCGAATTTTGTGGACAGACTTCTGTACATCTAAGACAAGGATGGATGGAAGCAAAGCAAATGGCTAAGATAGGTGTCAAATTGATCTGAAATGATTTCTCTAGTGACATTTTATACTCCAAAATAAACTTCAAAACTTTTCTAGAGATTTAGCAGAAATATTGAAACCATTTTGAAATTATTTACCAAATTAAAATAAACTTATTGATAGAAACAATTCGCAATATAGTTACTTAAATCCTTGTAATAAAAATAACTTTCAATAACAAAATAATACATCACGTGAATTAAGACTGAACTCTGTATGAAACTAAGGCATTTCTGATTCTTTTTAGGGGATAAATCAGCCTCTTTTTCTCAGTTAACTATCTTTTAAAGATGACTTAGTAAAGAGATACAACTCACTAGATTGCTATAATCTTAAATGATTTACTAATGCCACTCTGCAGAGATACTCACACATATTATGGGCTAATTTAATGTTAAGTGTAATGATAAATTTCACATGTCCTCAAAAAGCAATAGAAAACCTTTATCTTCTTTAGTTTGTACATATTAGCATAATGTAAAGGACTGAATGATCATCTTCCATTTAAAACTTAGTATTTTGTAAATTCCATTACAATGAAAAAATGTAAATGTAAAAAAAACATTGCCTTCATCCATTTCTATCATCCACGGTGGTGCCTAAACTACATTGTGTCCACTTGCTCAGCTTGAGAGGCACTTGGGATTATAAAACTCACTTTTGCGTGTTTCTGGGTAGGGATGAAGGTGTGACCTTGGAGACTACTTAGTGACTGGCTTCCTTTCTTGGACAGTGTTCTCTTACTCAGTTTCTGGGCCACCAGGAGCTGTCTTTTTTCTGTCACATTCTCCAGCCATTACATCTTTGTTTCAGAGCCAGTTGACTAAGAACTGAGTTTCCTGAAAACATGAACCAAATTAAACTTCTCTCCTGTTAGTTGTGGATAGCAGCTATAGTGTCTCAGTCATAAGAAGAATGACTAAAACCCCCATGTTCTGCTCTTACTTTTTCTGTATTTTACTATTTCCTCCAAGTCACTGTCAAAGTAATTTTCAAATTGCCTTTATCAAAATCCTCTCTGGTTCTAATTAAAATGATTCTATAGACTCATTCTTAGAGATGTTAATGAATAAGACTTTGGAAAGTTTGGGTAATCAATATTATTAACACTCACTTTGTTTGCTACACACTAATGATTATAAACCAATATTTCAGAAAGCTGATCTATTCATTTTCCAAATGTTCATTTTTCCAAGTTGATAAATGTCCCTTCTAGGGATATGTGACTCTTGCAGTAATTATACTCAAATCTCAATGAATACTGGACCCATACTATTTTCCTTACATAAAACAGTCATCTATCAAATTACATTCATTTGTCAAGTATCAGCTCATATCTATCTCTTTTATTCTTTTAAAACTTTTAAAAGTTCTTTGTAAAAATACCAGGAAATGCTAAAGAAATTTAGGCTGTGTTATCAGCCTTTTCTGTTCAATTCATTTTGTAATTCACACTGTTATCATCATTCATGCTTGTATTTGTTACTACACTGTTTGCTGTGGAAAGTTCTCGGCCACCTTAATCTTGTCATCAGCTCAGGTCTGAGGTGATATCCCCAGGGAGAAGAGTGAGACCCCAGCTCACCACATGGAGTAGGTTCTTGGTTCCTTGTTGCAAATAAAGCATTTCAGAACATGCCAGTGGGAGGCATAAGCAGATTAATGAGGCAGAGTCAGAAAGCAAGAGAACAGAGCAACGTTAACTTCATCACATGAGTCTGCACTGCGCATACTCTACAACAGTCAGGCCAGTCCACTGATGAAAGAAGAGGCCAGTTTTACTGATTAGCTGAGGTGGGTTTTAGTCTGAAGGATCGTTATCTCAATCATACTGTTTCCTTCTGGCTCCAAAAGTACATAGTGCGCAAGGAGGCAAGTGTGTCTCCAGGAGACGATTTCTTCTGCTTGTTTATTCTCGGGTTTACAGAGGTGCTTCTGGAATTCAAAGTGATCACCGGTTTAAAGCAATGAGTGGCAAGTTCTAGGCGCTCGTTTCTAATGGAATGTCACTGTCAGTTCCTTATCTAGGTGTCTTTGGCTTTAAAAGCACAATAACAAAGTTTTACAAACTTAGGGATAATCAACTTTGCATCTTCAGCTTTTAGCAACTAAGGTGACACTGTGGATACACCTTAACAGATAGACTCCAGATCCTCTATAAACAGACAGAAAAGAAGGCCAAGCTTACATCCAATGCTGAAAGAATACACAGCTACTTATATTAAAATTATAGGAAGATATACTTTTAGGTCTGTGCCAGCAACAATAAAAATGTGACATGAATAGAAAAGTGTTGTCAGGGCCATAGGAAAACAATAAGTGTATAATGATGAAATAGGTGTGTGGATTTTTTAAATTGAAATCTTTATTGGCAAATTACATATACACATCATGATTGCACTCCCCAATGAGAATTTGCACCAGTATATGACAAAACTTAATTCTCATTTTTTCCCATAGCCCTACCCACCCTACCACCCCACCTCCTACATACATAAACTTTGATTTCTTTATTTTTTGTTATAATCTCATTATTTTCCCCTTTACTCCATTTCACTTTGAGTACTTTCTATTTCACAATATATAACATACATTCTAGAACTCATTTGCATCTATATTTTCTCATACCAGAGAAAAAATGTGACATTTACCTATCTGTGACCTATTTATTTTACTTAGTAGGATGTCCTCAAGGCATGTCCATTTAAGTAGAAATGATTCAAACTTATCTTTTTAATGGCAGAGTAATACTCATTCTGTAGAAGAACGACAGCTTTTTTTATCCAGTCTCCAGTTGATGGACATTTGGGTTGTTTCCAAGATTTAGCAATCACAAACTGAGCTGCTATAAACATGGGTGCACATCTGTCACTGTGATATGAGTCTTTTAATTCTTTTGTGCATATACCTAGCCAAATGATGGCTAGGCACATGGATTTTTAAAGGAAGGCACCTCATTCCAGGGGTCTCTCATTGAGTCTTTGGATTAAATAGATAGTCATGATTGACAGGGTGCTGAGTCATGTCAGGGGCCTCCACCATGATATTTATCCTCAAATTTACTCTGGTAAGTTGCATGCATGACATGCAGTTCTTATTTATGAACTTTTAATGAGGCTAAAGGAGGGAAAAGATACTGAAAGTCAGGCCAGGAGACCTAACACATATGTACCTTGAACTGTAGTGACAGAGATTTCCTGGGTCTTTGTTCTTTTGATATTTGGTTTTTAGCACAAGTGGTCCTCGGTTGTTGCTCAAATTCAGGTGGATGAAAAGAGGACCACCCCCCCCTTATTCCCCCAGCCCCAGCTATACTACCTGTCACAGGGCAGGGCAGGAATCTGACTCAAATATTTAATCTAAGAAAGAGACACCAAGCAAAGGTCTTGCTTTGTTTTGCACTTGGTATCACTTCCCACATTCAAAAGTATTTAACCAATATCACTCTTATTTATTAAACTCATCATGAGTAATGTGATTTATATAAAAAGTCTAATTCATCCTTTATTCCTACTAGCTAATCCAAGATTTAAAAAAAAAGAAGAAGAAGAAGGAATAAAAGCTTAATTTCCTTTCAGCTCTTTCACTTTAAAAAAATACTACATATAAAGGAGCATATTTTGGAAAATATTTGTATATTTCTACATGTGTTATAGCACTGCTTTCTTCTAGTACCAGGGACATATTTACAACATTTTATATGTTAAAAGATATTCTTTCAAATAAAATGGAATGGTATTCAGCCATAAAGCATGATAAATTTAAGTCATTTAGTCAAATGATCAAATAGACATACCTTGAGGACATACTCATAAGTGAAATAAATAAGTCACACATGTGTAAATATCATGTCTTTTATCTTGTATGAGAAACTTTAGATACAATTGAATTCTAAACTGTAGGTATAATTGAGTTCTAAAAGGATAGATATTGTGAAATAAAAAATATTCAAAGGGAAAATGAGGTATGGGTTAGTAAAAAAAGGGAAAGAAAAGACTTGATGGTTGAAGAAAAGGCAACAAAGCTTTTGTATACAGGGACAGGAGGTTTATAGGGTAAGCAGAGGAGGGAGAAAAACAAGAATTAGTTCATGTCATGTACAAATTCTCAATGTTGATTGTGATCATGATGTGTATATAAAATGTACCAATAAAATCAATTATATTAGTTGTTTATATATATATTTCTGTTATTAGGTTTAAACTTTTTATAGGCACTCACTATTTTTTTTGTTAATCTAAAGGTTCAATTATAGATATGGTATCAAATAAGAACTTAACATGTGTATTTAATTTATATTTTTTTTTCATTTTGATGAAATTAAGATAATATTTTGAATGTGAGATCTTGATGAGTCTTGCAACATAGTGCAAGATGTCCAACATAGTGCAAAAGTTCAATCACTTTTCCTTAAATAATTCTTAGTACCTGCACGCAAAACAATAGATTCTTACTCCTAGGTTTACCTGTTCTACAACTGACTCTTTTTCAAAATTATTTCTGGTTCTAAGAAGCTCCTGGTTAGGTAAATTAATGAGCAAATACTAACTTGATGAATATTTAGTATTTTAACATTTTAATATGGACAATGGAAATAATTAGGTCAAAACAATTTTGTACTTATCTAGAAGCAATAATTTTTCAGTCCAAGGAGTAAGGAGATGTTGCCAATTCCCCAAGTTATTTACTCTTTAAAAAAAGCAAAAAAGGTGACCTACATATATATGTGTCAATCCATTCATTGCAAATAGTTTTGAACAATGGAAAATGAACTTTAAAAATTAGCAGTATATGAAATGGAGATTGCTTCCATATTTCAAGGGAGCACCAAATAAAGGTTCCACATTTTCTCTCTGCTCATAATTATATAGAATTACCTGTGTTCAGGAAAACGTGAAGCTACAGAAAGTCAGACTCAAAAATACACAGGAGTTAGAAAAAAAGCAGACTTATTAAGTTTTATTTAAATATCTGTCATTTTGATCAACAGTATTGCCTTGGTAAAATATTGCTCACTAGGACTCACAATTGATGGGTCCTATATTAAGTGACCTTGTGGGAGAAGAAATTTCAATTAAAGAGATAATGATCATAAGAACAGCAACATTGAATTTTTACAAATTATTTATTTATCCAAACTCAGAATAATGGATTACAGGAAATGAAAGAAGCAAGGAAAATGAGCTTACATTTAATCAACACAACACCATTCAGTAGAAATTAAGACAGGATCTACATATGTTATTAAATTTATTAAATAATTTTATGCAATAATTTCCTTTTTCAAAGACTATACAGTTTTATTTCTTTAATGTAGAAGAAGTCATCATTATAATCCTCAAGTGGTTTGCAGGTTTGTCATATTAGGATTTTAGTCTATCAAGTATCTACTGCATGTCTGATCTATGCATGAAATCAAGGCTGCCCTCTCCTGAAGAAACTTTCAGAACAAGTTTCAGAATTGGTTTCTATGCTCCCTTGGTCAGAACCACTTCAATTATTATTTTCTCAAAATTCACATTCCTGGAACCCGGTGTTGAGGTTCCAATTTATAGCCACAGAATACAATTGTAGCACATACCTCAAGGGGTTCTTGCTTATACTACAGTTGGAGAATTGCTTAGTTAGAAAACAGATAAATTTACCCTTTCATTTTATTTCATCTTTAATTTAAAATATAGCTTAACTGGAGATAAATAGCTCCTGATCTGTTTCCTAAATTTTGAGTTTTTTGTTAAAATGATTGAGGCATAAATGCTTTCAAAACAGTGTACTTTATCCAAGACAAGGAGCTCTACTATAATATCACTGGAACACACAATCCCAGAATTACGTATAAGCTACTAATAGGGGTAATTTTCCTGTAAGATAAAGGAAAAATTTATTTCTCCCTGTTTTCTTTTTGTTGTTGTTGTTGTTTTGTTTTGTTTTTTTTGGTACTTGTAGGCCATGAATTTTATAGGAGCCATTTCTCATTATAAATAGCATCCTATTTTATTTTTCTGAATTTTGAAAAAGAAAATAAAAACTTTAAGAATTGTTTAAGAGCTTTTTTTTTCTTTAAAGCCCTTGAACTTGCTGAAAACTAAGCAAGTTGCTATAAATTGATGTATAAATTGTGCAAGCATCAGCTGAACGAGCAGCTCACACCACAGACCTAACATGTAACATATTACTACAGTCATTACTGTTTCAGTTTTAGTCTCCATACCAAGGATATGAATGGTTTTTACACCCTGTTTATAGTATGGTAGCATTCTGAATTTGTTGGCATGGTCACTTTTACCAGCAATTTATGTATTTTCTTTGGACTCATTAAAATGTCTTTCTTTTAGTTTAAAGAACTATCTTTAGCATTTCTTGTGGGATAAAGATACCATGTATATAAATCCTTTATCTTTTTTTTTAATTATCTTTATTGGTACATTAAATATACACATCATGATTGCACTCCATAATGGGGATTTGTACCAGTATAAGACACAACTTAATTCTCATTTTTTCCCATAGCCCCACCCACCCTACCACCCCCCCTTATATATAAAATTTGTTTCCTTACTTTTTTGTTACAATCTCAACATTGTCCCATTTCACCTTATTTTACATTGAGCATTTTCTATTTCACAATATATAACATACAATGCTAGGACTCATTTACATCTTCATTTTCTTTATTTTGTTTCATAATGTCTTTAAATTGTCCCCTTTTTCTGTTGGGGATCAAAGCTAAGATCTTTTACATACTGTTAAGATTTAGATTTAAAATTTCCCCCAAAAGTCTTGTGTATTTAGAACTTGATTTGATAATGGGGCTCTAAAGTCGTCAATTGGACTCATCCATCAATGAGTTCAGTAGGCCCATGTGCTTCTAGGACATGGGCTGTGTGGTTGGAGGTGTGTTGTTGGGGACATGACGCAGAAAATGGATTCTCATCCTTCTACTCCCTTCTGTCTGATTCCTGGATGTCACAATTTCCACCACCATGACCTTCTATCATGCTGTTTCTGCACTGAAGCCAGCTGACCATGGACTCAAACTGAGACAAAATAATTCTTTCTTTTCTTTCAAGTGTCGGATGTTAGGTGTTCTCTCCCAGCAGTGGGGAAGTGATGAATACAAATGCTACGCAAATGTTCCATCACTTCATCACATTCTCAGCCTGCTCCTTCATTCCTAATAGACAACTTTACTGGGTGAAGTGTTCTTTGTTCACTGTTTTCTTCTTTCATTAGTGTGAGTGGACTGTGAAGGTTCTCCAGAGAAGTCTGCTGGTGGGTAAATTGAAACACCTCTAATGTGCTCTTTGCTTTTTATTCCTGTCTTTATCTTTATCTTTGACCCTAATAGCTTGACTGTAACATATCTTAGAATACAGTTGGTTAAATCCGAGTGAAGAGATTTGACCTTCTTACACCGTGATATTTATATCACTGCTTAAGAAGTTTTCTGTTTTAATATCTTTAAGTTGTCTATTTGTTTGACATTCTCAATTCCCAAAAATATGAGTTTTTTCATTTCATTACTCTTCCAAGATTCCTGTACACTTTATTACTTCTCATGCTCTTTTTCTCCAACTGTATGTTTTCAAATAATTTGTCTTTAAGCTCTTTAACTTTCTCTCCTGTTTGATTTATTCTGCTACTCATACTTTCCAGCACATTTTATATTGTGCATAGTGCATTTGTAAACTCAATGATTTCCAATTAATTTTATTAAATTACTTCCATCTCTGTGTTGGAGTTTCTCAGAATATTAAAACTCATCACTGTGCTTGTTTGAAGTTGCATTTGAAATAGATGCTTTATTTGTACTTTCATTATTTCTTTTTCTCTTTCTCTCTCTCTTTCTTTTTCTCTCTCCGTGTTCTCTCTTTTCTCTCTCCTTTTTTTCTCTCTCTATCTATTCCTCTTTGTTCCTTTGTATGTTTGCTTCTTTCTTTCTTTCTTTCTTTCTTTCTTTCTTTCTTTCTTTCTTTCTTTCTTTCTTTCTTTCTTGGTACCAGAGATCAAACTCGGGACCTTGTGCTTTCAAGGCAGGCACTGGAACTACTGAGGTAAATCCCCAGCCCTTCAGTTTCTCATACTTGAGAAATAATATGATATTAAAACACCTGCATCCTATTTATTTAACTTATGAGCATGATCTCAAGATACATTTGAGTATAAATGACTCTAGTTTATTGTTCGTTATAGCTAAGTAATACTCTATTTTATAAAAACACCATATCTCTTTTATCCAGTCTCTGGTTGATAGGCATTTGGGCTGTTTACAAACAGACTTTTGCTGTTTACAAACAGAACTGCTATAAAAGAGTATGCACATTTCACTGTGGTAGACTTTTAAAAATTATTCCATTTAAGACCTAGCAGGGAAATAGCTTGGTCAAAAGGTGTAATTCTAGCTTTTTGAAGAATCTCCACACTAATCTTCACAGTGGTTGCCTAGTATATATTCACAATAGAAATAAAAGGTCCAAAGGGAAATGGAAAAGAGTTTAAGGGAAAGTAAAAAAAGGGAAGAAAAAAAATTGGTGGTAAAAACAAAAGATAGAAAGAAAGTTTACATAATAGAGTATGGGGTTGTAGGGAGGGCAGGAAAATGGATAAAAATGAGAATTAATATGTGTCATGTACAGGAAAAATTCTCAATGTTGAATGTGATTGTAATGTACATGTAAAATGTATCAGTAAAATCAATTAATAAAATAAAATAAATTAGCTGGGTTTTGTGGCTGTGTGGTACACACCTGTAATTCCAGCACTCGAGAGGCAGAGGCACAAAGATCACCATGAGTTTGAGGCCAGCTGGGGCTACACATTGAGATTCTGTCTCAAAGAAAAACAAAACAAGGGGGCCAGGGAGTTAGCTCAGTGGTTCCGGCGCCTGTCTTGCAAGCGCAAGGGCCCGGGTTCGATTCCCCGGTAACCACATAACTATTCTGGGTGTGGAGACCCACACCCAGCAGCAACCAGTACCACATACCACAGTGCCGGGCGTGGTGGCTCACGCCTGTAATCCCAGCACTCGGGAGGCAGAGGCAGGAGGATTGTGATGTGAGTTTGAGGCTGAGCTGAGGGCCAGCCTGAACCACAAAGCGAGACCCTGTCTCAAAAAACCTAAA